>JAKSZP010012509.1:0-41790 GCA_022478985.1 Massospora cicadina
CCATGGAAAAAAGAATAATAAAGAAAAAATTGATAAAAGATATTGGAAAAAAAGATTATAAACCGCATAGAAAAACCAATATAGTTTTATAACTTTTTTTTTCTATAATTGTCCTCAATATGGGGATAATTCCACCTATGTCACCTCTTGGGGGAGGGAGGATAGATTGTGGTAGGAATGAACAGCCCATCAAAATTGATGTGAGATCAGACACTAGTGAGGGCTAGATCTACACAAAACCACGTTCTTTGAGAGGATGCAGAACCCTGTGAGAAAGTGACTAGGGAAAGGGAAATTGAAATGTCAGAAGAAGCCAATCATGAAACCCCAAAGCGGGGAGGAAAGCAACAGTATAAGAAGAGGCAGTCGGTGAATAATCCTGAGTAATCCTGATATGGTACCAGAGCTAGAAGATTAGCCTTGAGTGCCTGACAACGGGCTTCATCAAGAACACTGGACATATGGGCTGGCGGTGAACAAGGGATGCTTGATGGGAATTGCCAAAGCATGCCCCCTACTAAATCCATCAGCAGAAGATACCAATGGGAAGCACCGGTGAAGAGATAGTTGTGCAGGGATCAAATGGCATCCTGTAAGTGAGCACTACAGGCTTCTCAGAAGCTGAAGCTGAAGGAACAGTGAAACCTGAAAGAGGCTGGAAGCTTCATGGACCACTTTGAAGAACTTGGCCAGCAAAGTGAAGAGCATAAGCGGCAGTATCACATCTAGGATATTCTCAAGATCAGAGGGATTCAATGCTAGGGACAAAGCCTCAGTGACTTAGGTCCAGAGTTCAGCGTAGGGGAGCTTAAAATGAATACTGTTGCTGATGGTGAGCTCAGTAGCCAGGATAGCAGGTTTGTAGTATTGTCTGAGTCAGAAGAGGAACTCAGGAAGCAGGTCCAACCTGGCAAGAAAAGAGCAATCAAGAGCAAACAACATAATCTCTGGAGCATCCATGATGATGGTTGGTGCATCTGCAAAAGGGACCAAATCCAGGAGAGTTTTGTTTTCCAACTCTGGAATTGACAACAGAGGAAGAAACAGCTAAAAGTTGTTTGAAATTATTGTAAGCCTGGTTTTAGATGGATTAGTTACTATTTCAGGTAAATTGACAGAAGGAATAGCCGCTGGCACCAGAATAGGTGTATGAGTCCTGGAAGGACCATAGAAGAGGTTCCAGTGCACATCCTGACTCATCTGCTGGAAGCTCCAGAGGTCTTGATCAGACAAACTATTCAAAAGCTGCTGGTATCATTACTCAGAATTTTATATATGAGCTGGACGAGAGGGGGATGTCAAGCTTATATGGAAGTTGACATTATGCACTCTACAATCCATTAAGCTCCAATTTCAGAGAAATTAATCCAAAATTAATGGGATAAGCTTTCCAAGAGAAGAATTAGGAATGACTTGAGCCAAGAGGTTATGAGAGAAATAAACAGGGTGAATAAAAATAAGTATTCTTAATTGAGCCATGAAACTTACATCAATGGCAAGAGTCTCCTGTCTAGGATAAGGAGAAAATCAGGAAATCAAGGATGCCAGACCAAGAATCCTGAATATGACAGCAGGTCATATGCCCTGACAGGGGAAAACTGGATCCTGGGAATAATATCATCACGATTAAATCAATCAGCCTGACATGACAGTTGATTGTGGGGACTGCACTCTGAATAGGCAGTAGCGAGGAGGAAGAGGAAGAGCGCCGCATGCCAAAGGTCATCCCAAGCAGTGTTGAGTACTGACAATCATACTCCACTTAAGCCAATGAAGTATTTGACCAAGTGTCCAATGAGGTGTTCTCATGCCCCAGTCCTTTTCTCTCTGGAAACTAGGTAAGAGGGGGATGTGTTGGTATTTTTGCCCATATTCCCAGCATGCTAGATTACCAGGAATCACTAGGGGATAATTACCTAAGGTGAAGTAAATTGGAAATTGGTTGGCCCAAGTTTCAGAGTAACTATGTTTGGGGGATTTTGGGATATTCGCCTGGTCATATCCATTATGGATCAATCTGGTCGAATACTTAAGATCTCATTGGGTGGAGTTGCTGACGAAATTGGGGCATCTGATAGTGATTAAGTATAAGGTGTACTGATTGGGATTGGTCAGGTTTCATCACCAACTGATTGGGAATGAATAGAAAGTTTTGAGGTGAGTGATGCCACCTGCAACTAGCAAAACAATCAGTTGGTGCATGACCTGCCTTAATGGGTAATAAGTCACATTACCTAAGCAGTTTGCTAGACAAATATGGTTGGTTCACTTGGATTGAGAGGAAAACATTAGGTACACATTTTCCAACTCTTTCCATTTAGGTCTTGAGGATGTCCAATGATGGAATCCTAGCCAGGATGGGGAAGACCATTGCTTCTGGGACGAGGATGGGTGATTCAATGGCAACGGCTGCTGTTTCAACAAAGAGGTGTCAACTGAGGGTTAGATGACTGAATCCCCACTATAAATTCCCTAGGAATCACTCCTAATAAAAAACCAGAGTTTAGAACAGAGTTATATAGCTATATAGCTTTCATCTGGTATATAGATTAAGTAGTAAACTATCATCAGCTTTCAATTTTCTATTCTTCTCAAGCATATTATTGCTGTGTGCGATAATTGGGAGACTCTTTAAGGAAAAGAGTAAAGATCTGAGTGGGGATCTATAGAAGAAGAAGAAACGTTTTGGGGATTACTGCTGACTGTGTGTTAGACTGAAGAGACTGTCACCAGGGAATCTCAGAGAAGATCAGGTTTGACAGAACGAGGGAATGAATCCCTAGATAATGACATCTCAAGTTCTTAATCAGAAATACTAGCCAAGTGTTGGGCCAAGGTATAAGAATTCACACTCAACTATGGATAATAATCGTCATACTATTATCAGCCAATAATCTAATATACTATACATCGCAGATGAAGTTCACAAGAAACTGAACCTGTGCAGTAAAAAGATCCTTGGGGTTGTTTGCCAACAATAACCACCTAAGTAAATTTTTACAAAATCTTTCTAGGAGTTGCCAATTTCCCAACTAGAGTTCTTGGAGTCTTTTCTTTGACGTCAGTTGAGAATAAGGTTCATATTTGCATTCCTGATTCTTCAGTTCATCTACTTGTTCACTAGACATTCTATGTCTGAGCTGAGTGAGCACAATTAAATGCAATCTGCTTCACATTCCCTTTTCAGTAATAATACTTCTCTAGATTAATATTCTTCTTTATCTTTAATGACGATGCTTTTCCTAGTAGCTCATTACTGCAGTTAGAAAATTCCTCTACTCCTTCCTCTTTTTTTTAGTACTAGATGGTCCCAACCCAAGTCCTCTACTCCTTCCTCAATCTTAGTGACTCTCTCCTCTATGGTAGAGAATTCTCTATGATTGGCTGAATTTAATGCATTCTTATTTACAGTTTCCAATCTCATGAATAGCTTTCTTAATTATTCCTTATATGATATTGTGGATTATCTTATCTTACTCAACTACCCATGTATTGAGCACTAATTGTTAAAATGTGAGACCAGTGGCTACTCTACTTCTGAAAAGAGCACCAATTGCTAAAGTCTGGCTTTGGTGCAATTGTCTCCAGAGATATATTGCACAGGTTCAATTATGTGCACAATTTGCATTTCTTGATAGTAATAGATATATGAGTGATAATATTATGGTGACTATCATAGATAGTTGAATAAATAAACTAGATGTGTTCCAACGCTAAACGTGGAATGTTCCATGAAATACTGATTATGTTGACAATTAGGGACTTCTTCCTTATCCTGGATGAACTTAATTCACTCTTAGATTCAGAGGTTCTTGGCCTTAGTTCATGTCATAATGAGCCAGTGGAGATCTGTTGTATAAGGTCTGCTTCTCAATTAAGGATATTTAATACTTACTCTTTATACACACAAAAGAGTCCACAATTATTGTGTACTACAACAATATTAACTGAAGATGAATAGAACTTATTAATGCTATTTGTAATCTTAAAAATATGCTTTATTAATAAATTTCTAGGGAATTTATAAAAGGGAATTCAACGCCCAACTCCTTGGTTGGTGCCTCAGCCATGTAACAGCAGCTGTTGCCATTGAATTTCCCTACAACGTCTCTATTGGTGATGGTCTTCTTCATTGGACTAGGGATTCCTTTGTCAGACATTCCAGAGACCTGAAAATGGAAAGAGCCAGAAAATGTGTTTCCAACGTTCCCACTCTATCACAGTAAACCAACCACATTTGGCTAGTGACCTGCTTAGGTATTGGGACTCATTACCTATTATAGCAGGTCATAAACAAACTGATTGATTCGCTAGTTGCAGGTGGCATCACTCACCTCAAAACTGCCAATTAAAAATTCAGTCAGTCAGTAATGAAACCCAACTTATCTCAATCAGTACACCTAATATTTAATCAATGATCAACTATCAGATGCCCCAATTTTGTTGGAAACTCCGCCAACAAGATCTTAAGCATTCACCTGGATTGATTCCTGATAAATATGAACCTGGAGAATTACCCAAGAGATTTCCAGGCATTATTAACCTAAATTTTGAGGTCAATCATATCTAAATAATTTGCTAGCAAGACTTATCCCCTAGCAAACCAGCAGATAACATAGGAAGTTGGAAAGGTGGGCAAAGATCCCAACACAATTGTATAACAATTATGAACCATGGCTCAAGGGAGTAACTTGATCTGAAGTTTACCAAAGATGGAGTTTCAGAGATTTCCATGGTTGATGAGACTTTAGTCATTGAAAGAGGTTATAACATATAAAAATTAAAGTAAACAAGATATCCTTACAATAAAGTACTTTATTAATAGAATTAGGTTGGTATTTCTGGGGTTACAGTTACATGACGTAGAAGCAATATTTCTTAGTATCTCACAACAAGTCTCTTTCTCTTCTGTTTATGTTATAACTTGATTTACAGGCTCAACTTGCTTAGATTGTTGTAAGTGACGCTTTTCCATTAGTATCTTATTGTTAGACATAGCATCAGATGGAAAAGGGGTTTAGTGATACTTTTCATCATCGTCAGTTTGGATAATCTTACCTGATAGTGAGGTTAATTGATTCTTGTCAAAATCTGAATTTGATGTAGTAAATTCCAGCCATTTTCCTGCTTGAATTGGTTTGGTCTTAAATTTTTATACTCAATAAATATTGCTTTGTACATTTGAACCTATTACAACAGTAATTTCAGGATGTATTCCAAATAAAATATAAATTATGAATTAGTTATTAATATTATAATATTTGTTTATAAAGATAAACAAATCATATGCCTAAAGTTAAGGCTTTACCCATATTAAGGTAGAACCCAACAACAGTTTAAATATTTATGAGACTTTTTTAGTTTTTTATTCTGCTTTATTTAATAAAAACCAAGTGAATATATAGGAGAATTCTGGTGCCCAACTCTACTGTTGGCGCCCAATAGGAATATCAGCTGTCATTATATATTAGCCCTCTGGAGTCACTCAAAATGATGAATCTCCTCATTTAACTATCCGGATTTTGCTGAAAATTAGTGCATGACCCCTTCTATGTTGAATCAAAGACATGTCCCACATCTTTTCTCACCCCCAATGAATTATCCTTATTAAGCTAGCAACCTCCTTAGGTAATGTTACCTTTTATCTATTAATAGCAGGTCATTTTACCTAAATGGTTAACCTGCAAGTTGCTATCTGAAGCGTTGTTGACGCCCAGCAACTAACAATAAATCCCTAATCAGTTAGTGGCAAACTCTGATTGACTCATATAATATAATTGAATTATCAATTTTTAAACAAATAATTGAACTATTTGTAAATTAATGTTGAAGATTCTCCCCAATGGAAGATCAGTAATCTGATGGAATCAAATCCTGATGGAATAGTTAATATCCCGTAGGAATGACAACCAACAATAGCTACCAAATCATATGATAATTCCACATCATCTATGATTCATCACCCCATCAGATAAATCATATAACTTAATAATCTGTTTGGGATGGATTATATGTGCATACTGAAATTACAACAGATATCCTCTTCCATGAATTGACAATGTGTTTGACCAGTTAGGTGGAGCAAAATACTTCTCCTCTATGGACCTAATCTCTTGTTACTGTCAAATAGAGCTTCTCAGAGAAGAGTAGGAGAAATGCAAATCTAATGACCCATGGGCTGCTTTAACCTACACAGATGCCGCAAGGGCTATTTAATGTCCCTGCTATCTCCCAATGGGCTATGGACAGTCTATTAGACCATAAATCATGTTTCTTAATGTACCTGGGTAACATCATGTTATCAGTACCATTCAAAAAACATCTACAATATCTAGAGAAAATCTTTATGATGTCTCGCTGCTTCTAATCTTAAAATCAAGCTGAAGATTTGTAATTTCATCTAGGAACAGCATGAGATTCATCTTTGTTATTGATAAGCAGGGATTAGGGCCCCAGGTGGACAAAGTATAGGCCATTTGAGTAAATGAAAATGCCAACTGGCAAGTGTGACATTTAGGTCTTCTTAGGGATGGTTGGCCATCATTGTTGCTTCAAATGAGATTTTTAGTAAAAAAAGAAACCTGAATTACACCTCTTGAAGAATGGTATTCTATTCATGGATGCAGGAGCTAGGTAGGGTAAGCTGGGGCCTTCACATGGCACAACTGAGGAAAGCTTGTGGAAACATGAGTGAGTAGCTAACACCAGAACCCAGAGAGGCGCCCTGGAAAGGTCCTGTAGTGGCCTGGATGGGGAGTGGGATGGAAGCTAATGACTGTGACCCAACCTGTTCTTGTGGGTGCTTCCACTCTCTTTTTGGGGGGGAATATGGGCAGGAAGGGGGAGGCAAGAGTCAGGGCATATCATCTGTCACACTACTTTCCTATGAGGTGGGGCGCTGCAAAAGCAGGTCTCAGTGACAAGGGTGGGGCAATCCTGATTGGCTGAGCTTCAGCTCACCTGTCTACAATAATCACCGCAGTTTTCTAGGTTGGCCTGAAACCTGGATAGCAGCCAGTAGCTTACGTGGGCTTACACTGGTGCAGCAAAAGGTGAGAGCACTCATGTACCAAAATGATGGACTGACCCAAAAGGGCTGCAATGGTTCCCACACAAAAAGGGCCCAGAGAGCAAACTTTGTCACAAAACCAAACTGGAGAGACCAACTCCATTAACAAATCAACAGCGGGGGTGGCTTCTGCTGCACAGGGGGCTTCAGTCTCCTTTGCTGCGGTGGCTGCTAATGGATTTGGTGTCAGAACCAAGCTTTTTAAAGTGGGGAACTCTGGCCCATCCAAGGATCTGATGGCGAGCATGGTGGAGAGCCTCAAGAGGGTTCACGCCATGGAAGTGAAGACTGGATGGTCTAAGGAGATGCTCATGGTCAGGGTGATTGAGGTGTGTGGGTTCGCCCCACTCCATATTTCACGTTTGGCTCCTGGGTTGAAACTTATGACCTTCCAGTCTAAGCTTCAAAAGGAACAGGTTTTGGCTGCCAGTTTGAGCACAAAGAATGAGGAGGCCATATGTCTTGACATTGGCACCAAGATCAGAAGGTTCATTCTGAGGGATGTACCACCTGTGATCACTAGAGGGGCCATGATGTCTCAGCTGAAAGGCTTTGGCAGAGTGATCTCCTTTAATGAGAACAAGCTGGTAAAGAACTTGAAGCAGAAGGACGGTAGCTTGAAAAAGTTCACTGTAGGATCTGGGGACTGGGTTTTGAAGGTTGAACTTTTTGAAATCATATGGGGAGTTGCCTCGTTCAGTCACTGTGGGGACCTGGAGTGTCCCTGTGGTACCGCTGGACAGGTGCTTCTTGTGTGGTGTGAAGGGGCACGTCAGAGCCAAATGTCCTCAGGTTCAACCTCCTGCAGCAGTGGCCAAGCCTAGTGGGCCTAGCGCGGGGGTGCCAGTGATGGCGCCCTCTGAGAAGGATAAGTTGGCTCTCCAGAAGGCGTTGGAGAAGCTGACTGAGATGTCAGCCAAAGCAAGGGAGGAGGCTGCGGCTGGCATCACTTTGGAGGCGGTGACTGGAGTGCTGAAAAGTGTGAGGAAGGTCAACAAGGAGTCAAAACGCTCCCAGAAGGTGAGGGAAGCAGATGAGACTCCAAATCGAGCTGAGTGGCGCTTTGGCACAGTCCGCAAAGGACATTATGGAGGTGGTCGCCTCCCAAATGGATGGGGTTCTCCCCATCACTCAATTGTGTAAGAGGCGGGCGACCATAAGGGATGTGGGTGTGACAGAGCGCGCGAGGCCTGTAGGGGAAGAGGCGGAGGTGAGGGAGGTGTTGCCTGCTAGCAATAGTGGGCCAATGCCTTCTAACCCAATGCCTCCAACTGAAGTGGAGGGGTCTATTGAGGACCCTGGCAATGGTAAGATTCTGGAGGCTGCTGTGACCAAGCAGCCTCCACCCCCAGCTCAGTCTAGTACTGAAAAGGGGAGGAAGAAACGTGGTCCCGCTAAACCAGCTGAGGTGGAAGAGGATGGGGACCCCCAGATCCTGACACTGAGGCCTCTTCAGTTTCAAACCTATGGCGATCAGGGTTGAATTTGCTAATGCGCGGGGTCTGAATGGACTCAAGCAGTGGCAGCGGGTGAAACTCTGATTGCAACAACATGGGATAGATATCAGCTTCCTCACTGAGACTAAGTCCAAACCTGGGGTGGAAGAGGACTGGGCTTTCCAGTTCCCTCTGAAACAATCATTTTACTCTCATTTGGTGGATCAACCAAACTCAGACTCACCCTTAGGGGAGGGAAAGAGGGAGGGGGAGAAGCCAAGGGGGGTATCTTGGTCTGGTGGGCGGACAAGGTTAAGGTGTTGGATAAAAGGGTATTGGTTCCTGGAAGAGCAGTGGCAGTAATGTCACTGTTTGGAGAGGAATCAATTTGGTTTATTGGCATATATGCGCCCAATTCTGGATCTGAATGGAAGGCCTTCTTCCAGAAGGTCAGCCTAAGGATTCAGGAGGAAGGCATTGGGGGGTCAGTAGTGCTGGGGGGAGACATGAACTGTGTCTGCTTTAGGGATGACAGGGTTGGGGCTTCAGGCAACTGGAGTTCTGATCCTGGAGCCCACGAGTTGGCCAGTTTAATGATTGACCTTGGCCTACTGGATGTGTGGAGAGCTGGCCGTGGTGAGGAGGGAGAGACTGGGTGGACTCACATCCAGGGGGATCATTTCTCCCGCATTGACCTTGTGTCAGTGCCCCAGCCTCTCCTGAGTCGCTGCAAGTTGATCCTTCAGAATCATGATCCAGGTGCTTCAGACCACAGGCCCCTGGAACTGCAGATCAGTGACCCTCAGGTTGCTTCTGCAGGGAAAGGGATCTGGAGACTGAACCCTGAACTCCTGAAGTGGAGTCCACTTCAGGATATCATGAGGAAGAAGGTGAGGTGGTGGAGAAGCCAGATTGTGGGGAAGCCAGATGCACCAGTAAAATGGTTGCAGATGAAGGCTGATCTCAAGATGGCTTGTGAAATCTTTGGGAGGCAGCTAGGGGCCATGCGTTTGAGGTATGAAACCTTGGAGAGGAGCTTTGAGAGTACCTGCAAGCAGGCCATGGTCATGGGGGCATCTGCCTACATGGCCAAGGCTGAATTGTATGCAAAATTGATGGGAGCCTTCATGGTGGATCGCCTCAAACAAAGGAAGTCTAGATGGGATGAGGATTCTAACAGCAATGTGGCCCTACTCCGCAAGGCAGTAGGGGCATTCAGACCTTCAGCAAGGATCTTGTCACTTTGTGATGGGGGAGTTGAGGTGAAGGATGCAGCTCGCATGGCTGAGGTGGCCAAATCCTACTATGAGGACCTTTATGGCCCCTCTGAGAATGACCCAGAGGCATCCAAAGTACTCTCAAGCGGACTGGGGGTACTGCCAAAGGAGACTCAGCTGCACCTATGTAGCAAGATCTGCAAATGGAGGTGTCAGACGCCATCTGCAAGGGCAAGAATGGCAAGGCTCCCAGGGAGGATGGGTTGATCTTGGAGCTCTTCAAGTTATTTTGGGCAGAAATGTCTGAGATGCTTGCTGAGCTGTACAACCAACTCCTAGCCTCTGGTATAATTGAGCTGGCGTTTTCAAAGGGTGTAGTGGTGGTGTTGTATAAGAAGGGCGATCCCTCCCTCATGGGGAACTATTGGCCTTTGACCCTGCTTAACGTTGACTATAAGATCTTAATGAAGATCCTAACCAATCGACTAAAGGGGGTTGTGGCAGATGTTGTTGGGAAAGAGCAGAATGGGTTTATCCCAGGACGCTCAATTACTGACAACTTGATGCTGCTTCACCTGATAGAAGAGTGGGCAAGTAAACAGTATGACCAGAGGGGGTGGCTACTGTTTCTTGATCAAGAGAAGGCGTATGATTGGGTGAATCATGAGTTTCTTTGGGAAGTGTTAAGTAGGGTTGGAATCAAGGGGCATTTGTTGAGACTGCTTAAAGCGATTTATGAGAAGGCCTCATCAGTTGTCAATATCAATGGGGTCCTCTCCCACCCCTTTAAGGTGTGTAGGGGCGTGCGTCAGGGAGACCCTCTATCTCCCTTGTTGTTTGTTCTTGCAATAGAGACCCTTTCAGTGGCTCTCAGAAAGTCAGACTGGAGGAAACTTACCATCAATGGCGAGGAGTACTCTCATTCAATGTTTGCAGATGATATGTGGATTTATGTTTTTGTCAGGAGGAGGAGAAGGTGGTGATGAACATTCTGAAGATGTACCAGAACGCAAGCAACGCTAAGGTCAATCTGTCAAAATCCAGGGCTTGGCCCATTGGCAGAATGGCGACGTTGGGTGTGGCACCAAAGAGCTCAATCCCCTGGATGGCAACAGGGGAGGAGTTTCTGTACCTCAGGTGTCCCATCCCTGGGTGGGCGTCGCCACACATGAAATTTGGCTCAAACTTGAAGTGGACCTTAAAAAAGTGGCTTGGAAGTGGCAATGGCTCAACTTATCTTATTGGGGCAGGGCCATTGTCATGAACACTTTCATTCTTTCCAGACTATGGTACATTGCCAGATTTGTTCCACCACCAGCATCTTCCATCAGAAGAATACAGAGTTCAATCATCCAGTTCATTTGGCGAGGGCGAGCGTCAAAAACCAGTTACTCTAACTTGTGTCAGGAGGTGAAGAAGGGGGGCATTGGTCTGATTAACTTTGGGAGTATGATCAAAGCACTGCAGCTGAAATGGATTGCATGGGTCGCTTGGGAGGGAAAATCCATCTGTTGGTCTCCAATACTGGAGGACTACCTCTCTAAGGCTTGCAAGGACAGTTCAAACAAGGATCTTGGTGTTAGCTGGGGCATCAATCAAGGGGCCATTCCAAGCGCGGGGAACCTACCAGGCTACTGGAAGGATTACTTTAGAGCTTGGGCGGGCAGCAAGGGTAGATTAGAGGGTGGAGAGTGGACCATTGAAAGGATCTGGGCAATTCCCCTTTGGGGAGGAGCTTGGGGACTGGAGATGGAACCTCGTCTGCGCAAGGCCTTCAAGCACTTTATTGGGGCGGTCCACTGGGGGGACCTCCTTGATGGCGATGGCTGGAGGGTGCTTAGGGTGGAAGCAGCTAATAATGTTGCCAGTACCTCCAAGGTGCTGGTAAGGAAGGCATGGGATGTTGTGGAAGCAACTGAACTGCCTTCTTGCTGGAGGGAAGCAATTCCTTCTCTGGCTGCATTAGAGGCTGGGGAAGCCTGTTCAGAAGGTCATGGAGGGCAGGATTGGTGGGTGTTCCTGTGAGGAAGAGAAGGCTGGAGATACTCCAGATGGGAAAGCCTCTTCGTCCTTTGGGACTGGCTCAAGGTGGGGGGAGGTAGCGGTGTCTGCCTCTCAGATTTCACAACTGCCAGGTTCAGAAGCTACAAGACAGAGAGCTTTGCTTGATGTACTTGTCCCAGATCACTTGCAAAATGTGACCTGGCCTGATGGACCTGTGGGGGAGGAGGGTTAAGGGATGCTGGTCTATACCAGTTCAGAACTTTCTCTTCCAACTCTGCAGCAACATCCTGGTCACTGGGGCGACTCTGCAGTAAGTGGAGTAAGCATAAGGAGGATGACCTTCTGTATGCCTGTAAGGTATGCGGAGGGATGGAGATGGCAAAGCACATCTTCACAGAGTGTCCGGCAGCGGATGCTGTGTGGAGTAGTGTTCTCCTTTGGTATGAAGCATACCAACCAGGGTGTAAGTTATCCTCTGGTCATCTCGCATGGCCAGAGATCCTGACTGCGTATGCCCCACCAAGTCTGCTTGCAGACAAGGAGGGGTTCAGGGTCTGGTGCACAATATGGGGGAGGTGATGTATGGTCTATGGCTTGCCAGAAACCAGCGTTGCTTCCCTTCAGAAGGAATCCAGGCAACAAGCTCCCTGGCCATAGTCAAGCGATGGCTAGAAATAGCTGTAGAAAGCTATGGCAATCCTCTTTCCTCAAGTAAGTCCAACTTGGGGGTCAGTCTGGTCTCATTCCTCGCAGTAAGGGATGGGAGGCATATCTCTGAACTGGCTGGGTAGCCTTTGCTACCTGGTATACCAAACAGTGAAGAATATGTCAGTTTAGGGGTGGTGTGAGCCACCCCACCTGTGGTTGGGCCCACTTTGGTGGTGCTTAGATTTGCGCAGCCCCAGTGCGGTGGGGGCAGTACCCCAGGTTTCATCCCACAAAGTTGCCTGCACTGGGTGCCCTAATGGGCACACAAAAACTCAAAGAAACTATATTAGTTCCCCGCCATCACATTGACAGAGGACATGGCTGACATCCTTTATGATAGAATGTAGAGCCAACAATACAACAATGAGCCAAAGGATTTACAAAGCGCTCTAGATTGACTGATAAAAAATACCATTGTTAAAAAAGTTGAGTTTTTTATTAGAAGTCATAAATATCTGATTTTATAATTAAATAAATGAACATATCTGATTCTAGGGGCCTATAAGGCTTCAGGTCATTAAGGGTTCAGGAAGCCATATGAGCAGACAAAGCATTATTATGACGGAATTGATGAACTTCAATATTCATGAGGCCATCAGCTGTTGTATAGAGTGCCAAGTGGAAGCGCTGTATTGCATGAGCACCACAAACCATTTTTAAACCTTTCTTTACTTTTCACACCAATTGATTAAAATCATAGGTATGCTGCCCACCATTGGTAACAATTTAAATGTTGTAGTGTCCATTAACTACCGTACAAAATTTGTAGAAGCCAAAAAATAAATGAGGAGCTGGGGACTGCAAAAATCCTCAAATATTTTAGGATATCATCTACATACATGGGTGTCCCCAAATTGTCCTGATGGACATTCGCACCAACTTCACCTCCCACATGATCACCAAGCTCAACAAATTAATGGTGTCTCAGGGGTCTTGTTGACGCTATATCAGCATGTTGCAGATGAGCTCATGCGTGATGCTACTGGTCAGTCCTTGACCAGTGGAATTAGTAAAAACAACAACTCCCAAACTGGTGGTGGTGCTGGCAACTAGGACATCACAGATGTGGGCGATCAAGATCCTTTTATAGGCGAGGCCAAGTGTTGGGATTTTTGCCTAAATTCTAAGCCTGCTAGATTACCAGGAATAGCTAGGGGAAAATTCCTTAAGGCGAAGTAGTTTGGAAATCAGTTGGCTCAAGTTTTTAGTAACTATGTTTAGGGGATTTTGGGATATTCACCTGGGCATATCCATCGGGAATCAATCCAGACAAATACTTAAGATCTCATCAGGTGGAGTTGCCAAAAAACTAGGGGCATCTGATAGTGATTAACTATCAGGTGACTGATTGGAATTGGTCAGGTTCCATTACCAACTGATTGGAAATGAATAGCAAAAATGTAGGGTGAGTGATGCCGCCTGAAACTATAAAATTGATTGGTTGGTGCGTGACCTGCCTTAATTGGTAATAAGTCCCATTACCTAAGCAAGTCGCTAGTCAAATATGGTTGGTTTGCTTGGATCAAGAGGAAAATGTTAGGGACACGTTTTCTGACTCTTTCCATTTAGGTTTTGAGGATGTCCAATGATGGAACTTAGCCAGGATGGGGAGAACCATCGCTGCTGAGATGAGGATAAGTGATTCAACAGCAATGGTTGCCATTTCATCAAAGAGGTGTCAACTGAGGGTTAGATGACTGAATCCCCACTAAAAATTCCCCTAGGATTTACTATAATAAAAAACAGTAATTATGAGAACAAATATATAATTCTAAGTTATTCATCCAGTATATAGTTTAAGTAGTAAATTATTATCAGCATCCATTGTGCTATTCTTCTCAAGGATATTATTGCTGTGTGCGATAATTGGAAGACTCTTAGAGAAAAAAGTAAAAATATGAGTGGGGATCTAGAGAAGAAGGAGACACAATCAGGGATTGCTGACTTTGTGTTGGACTGAAGAGACTGTCACCTGGGAATCTCAGCAAAGATTGGTTTGGACAGAACGTGGGAACAAATCCCTATAATTATGACATCACAAGTATCTAATTGGGAATACTGGCCAAGCGTTAGAATGAGATATAAGAATTCATACTCAACTACAGATAATAGTCATCATAATATTATCAAATGATAAACTATTATACTATACAACGCAGACAAAGTGCATGAGGAAACTGAACCTGTGCAGTAAAAAGTTTACTAGGGTTGTTTGCTAATAATAATAACCACTTAAGTAAATTTTTAAAAGTTGGTGCTCACTATAGGGGTAGTTGAGTTGATGAAATATAAGAATGTTGTACAAAGTTGAGTTATACAAACTGTGGACTGAGTTAGCCACTGTGACCAGAATGCCCTAAACTCAGCAGATCACTGGGAATTCGCAGCCTTGGAAGAATGAGTCACCAAGGTGGAGTAAGGGATAGATAATGTTGCAAGCTTTGGGAACGAGTTACTTGGGAAAGTAACTTTGTTGAAGAAGAAAGAAGGAGATCTCGTTCAAGAGGTCTTATAACTGAAAACGGAGCAAGAAGTGGATCACGTTCATTTGAGAAATTTTGGAGTGGATATAGAATGACTAATAAAACAGGTGGAGGAACTTAAAGCTCACAAATGTGCTTGTGAGCTGGATACAGCAAGTGATGCCAAAGAAAGAAGTCCTCACCTTATATATGGGAAGACAAATACCCCAAAGAAATGCCACCCACTTTTGCTGCCATTTTGGAGATAACACCTGAAGTCACTTCTCAAGTTAGTTGAGTGGCTGAACTGAGAGAATTGGTCAGAGATAACTAGGAGGAATTTAAGGCAACGCCAAAATTGCTAACGTTCCATCAGGATAACGCCCCTGCGTTTTTCCAACTGTTTTACATGACCATGTATGGCTATGGGGATCTTCAAAAGATGTTGATAGTCATGATTTGCCTAGACACCAACTATCAGAACTTAATGTTACATTACCTGGAGGGTAACAGCTGGTCATATGCGGAGGCAAAGGTGGCCATCATGAAAGAGTTTGGGAGTCTGAAGTGCATGTTGAAGTGCAAACAGGAATTTATGGGAATCCAGTTCCATAAAGACAAGTCTCTAGCTATCTTCACAGATTGTTTTACCAGGAGTAACAGATTTTGTTAGAGCAAAAGTACTGGATGACATTGATTCCAGAATTGTCTTGCAAGTGGCCCTTTGGCCCTATCACGAATTGCATTGCATGATGTCTTCCATGTTCATGATGGAAATAACTACCTCACAAATGGTAGATAATTTGAAGATTTTGGGAGTGACATTTGATGCCTTAAATAGAAAGCTTCAAATCCAATCTGGTATGCAATCCAAATCCCACAAAGGGAAATAAAGGAGCTAAGAAGATAACTAATTGAGACCATCTAGTACTAAAAAAAAGAGATAACTAATTGAACCGTGCTGGGGAATAATCCTGAAGAATCCAGACAGTTGAATATGAAGGAAAAGGTCTGCTACCAATGTGGTGGTAAAGGACATTTTGCTGTGCACTGTAAGAAGCCAAAGGATCAGATCAATGTGGTCCAGGCAAAAGAGTCAGCAGCCACCAAGGAATTGGGAAAAAGGGCTCACAGCCTAGACAGGGAACAGTATAGAGCTGCGGAGAAGCCTGTTCTTCCCAAAGTTATGACTGAGGAAATTGATATCAGTGATCTGTTCATAGACAAAGAACAGGATCAGCTTTATAAAGTGGTCAATTTGGATATAAATGCCATGACCAGAGCCAGGGCAAAGAGAATTGACCCCGAGATAATCAAGGAAGTTTCCTGGCCATACACCCAACAACTGGCGGACAAGATTCAAACTGCTAAGAATCCTGAAGAATTATCTGAAGTCTGATTAGATGAGGCCAATTTGTCGATCCCCCCAGCGTGATAAAGGAATTGTTTCCTGATTTATTGGCACAAATTATTCACACACTTGATTTGGCTAATAATGCCGCTATTCACTCAGTAAACACTATATTGCAATACTCTCATTGTACATATATAGACATACAAGTGAATTTAGTAAGAGTGAGGGCAATTGTTGACAGCGGAGCGCCCATCAATATTTTCTAACCAAGCTGGTAAAGAGGATGAAGATCTCATCAGATTTTGAACACAAGAAGGAGTAAAGGACAGCTGGACCAAATACTGTCATCTCATGTGGAGTGTTAGCGCTTTGCCACTGCAATTTGAGTCCTTGGTGGTATCTGCTCCAGCAATAGTTTTGGCCAACCAAAACTATGCCATTCTGATCAGAACAGAGTTTTTATGAAAATACAGAGTTAAATGTTACTTTGAGGATAATACATTGACCATATTGGGCCAGACGTTATCATTGGTTTATCAGAAGAATGGTGAAGCTCCGCTGAATCAGAGAACAACTTCATAAATCTAATATACAATGATGGCAATGTCCCAATTCAGTACCAATTAGTTGGTAGGAAGCGATGCAAAATTCTGGCAGAAATCCTAGAGAACTGGAGAATTTCCTGAGGATTAAGAATGAGAGGACCATAACACCCAGATTGCAGATGATAGTCAACTTGGGGTTGACATTGGAAATTCCTGAGCTGTTGTATGGGGAGGTCAAAAGCCCCTGGAAGAAGTCCAGAGTAGAGCCTTGGGTGGCTCCTGGGATACTAATGCCAGGTCATGGAAAAATTTGAGTTCTTCTGGCGAATTTAAGTGAAAAACCAATGAAGTTTAAGAGGAATCAGATCATCATGTTTGTTCATCTGATCCTGATGGCCAAATTGAGAAAATTCCACAATTTTGGGACTCTTGACAAGATGGGATTACCAGCTGGGGTTACTGAAAGCATCAACCTATTGGTTGATCAAGAGCAACTCGCTGATCTGTTGAAAGGCCAGCAAGAGGAGGTGCTCAAATTGTTTGAAAAGTATTGTGAAGTGTTTGCTCAGGATGACCATGATTTGGGATGTGCCATAAATGTGATCCACAAGGTTAACACTGGGGAAAATTTGCCAATCAGAATGTGACCAATCTGATGATCAAAAGCTTCCAAAGCAGTAGTGGAGGATGAAATCAGCAAACTAGTGAAGCATGGGCTTCTAGTTCCATTGTCAAGTTCCTGGGCGAGTACTATTCTAATTGTGAAGAAAAAGGATGGCTCCATTCAGGTGGTGATTGACTACCAAAAGCTGAATAAAATTATGAAGAAGGATTTGTATCCCCTTCCAAGGATCAATGATGCACTAGATCAATTGGGAGAAACAAAGTATTTCTCCACAATGGATCTGATCTCAGGATATTGGCAGATTGACTTGCCAAAAGAAGACCAGGAAAAATGCGCAATTATTACCGCGCAGGGGCTATACCAACTGATGAGGATGCCCCAAGGTCTATGCAATGCACCTGCAACGTTTCAGAGGACCATGGATGCAATATTGAGCGACTTGAAGTTGTCATGCATCCTGGTATACCTGGATGATATAAAAGTGTTCAGTAGGAAGTTTACTGATCACCTACACCACTTGGAAGAAATATTTAAGTGACTGTCCGCGGCTAACCTGAAGATTAAGCTGAGGAAGTGCCACTTCTAAAAAAGAGTTGGAATATCTGGGATTTGTAATCACCTTCAGTGGATTGCAACTGCAAGCCCAGAAGATAGAAGCCATAGAATGGATGGCTGTGCTGAAGAGTGACCAATACATCCAAGTGTTCCTTGGGATGGTTGGATACTATAGAAGATTTATTTGGGACTTTGCCCAAATAGCTGAGACTTTATTTCATTTATTGAAGGATCTGAAAAAAGGATTCATCTGGAATGAGAGGCCCAGGACTCCTTCAATGAGCTACGCCGGTATTAATAGATTCTCTGATTATGAAATATCCAAATTTTGATTAGGAGTTTATTATTCAAATTGATGCTTCATTGATGGCGATTGGCACCATATTAAGCCAAGTAGATGAACTTGGGGATGAACATCTGGTGGCATATGTGAGCTGGACACTCTCAGCTGCTGAGAGAAACTACACTGTGACTGAGTGTGAATGCCTTATGGTCATTTATGCATGTAAGCAGTTTTAGTTGTACATCCATGGAACGCACTTTAAGGTGGTGAAGGACCACTCTTTGTTGCGTTGGCTTCACGATTTGAGAGAGCCAGAAATATGACTGGCTCAATGGGCACTTAAGCTCCAGACTTATGATTATGAGATTGTCCACTGAGTGGGGGCTTCTTGCCAGAATGCGGATGGCTTGTGGTTACCAATGGTCCAGATGATATACCTGCAGGCGGATGAGCTATTCCAGAGAATGGTTGACAGAAAAATTGGGGATGAGCCCTGAGAAATCCAAGGTGCGCTTTGGAAAGTGATGGAAAACACCAAGACTATGGATGGACAAGTATTTAAGATGATCAACGGGAAGTGGTTATTATTACTGAAGCCATCAGAAAAAGCAGCTATAGTGCAAGAAGCTCACAAGGTTGTCAGGCATGGAGGCCTGAGGAAAACAATCAATCATATTTGCCAGTACTATTACTGGGAATCCATCAACTACTTTGGTGAAGATTATCTAGCTTGTTGCATGGAGTGCCAGCTGCACAAATCACATAAAAATACAACTGGATACTGACTGGTCCACCCTGGATTTTCCTGGCACATGGTTTCCATTGACGTGATAGGACTGCTGATGATGAGCACAGGGGGAGTCAAGTACATTATAGTTGCCATTGACCATCTTATGAGATGGGTCAAGACAAAGGCCCTAACAAAAGTAGATGCTACCAGTACCGCGAGGTTCAACCTGGATCAAGTAGTATACCAGCATGGATGTCTACAGGTCCTGCTTAAATTAATGAGACCAACTTTATGCCTCATGTGATCCCAAGATAGAATGAGATAATGGGGATCTGAGGAGTAATGTCAGTACCTTACTGGCTGGAGATGAACGGACTTGTAGAATGGGTGAATGGAACACTGGCTGCAATGCTGAGGAAGCTGGTCACAGGAAGAACTTCCACATGGAGAATGTACCTGAGTTTGGTGACATTCACCTACAATATTAGTCATCTTATGGTGATGGGAAAGATGCCATTTGAACTGTTGTATAGAAAAAAGGCCGCTTTGCCACCAATTTTATATTTGGTGGTGGAACCAATGTTGGGGATGAGTACCAAATAGTACTTGAACCAAATGATGTATATCCTGATTGATATGCAATCACAAGCAATTGATACAACTTAGAAGAAAATGGAAGCAAAATTGTTGGATAATAAGAACTGACCGCCTTAGCAGAATATCAAATAGGGGAAAAAGTAGCCAGTTGTGATATGCATGGTTTTGGAAGAAGAAACAGACTAAATATGTTGTGGTCAGTTCTATTTGAAGTTTTTGCCAAGTTGGCAACTGATGCCTACTCCATCAAGAATCTTTTAGATGGAAGAGTTGTGAATCAAGTACATGCTAAGTATCTGAAGTAATGGATCAATAAAAAAATAAAAGAGTCCCTGAAGGACTGATGAACCATTAAGTTGGTCATGTCCTGATGATTAGGTCAAGTCCAAAAAAGGACCTCTGAACCAATCTAGATGGTTAAGTCTGAAAAAAAGGACCTCTGAACCATAGAAAACTGGCATGTTTAAGTACCCAGGGCCCAGTTTGGGGGGAAAAATAAAAAGATGGACCGCTGAACTGAAATGAGGTCAAGTTTATTGAAAAAAAGAATAAAGATAAAAATTGATAAAAGATATTGGAAAAAATATTATAAACTGCATAGAGAAAAAACTGATATAATTTTATAATTTTTATTTTTATTAATTTGTCCTCAATATGGGGATGATACGCCTATGTCACCTCTTGGGGGAGGGAGGATGGATTGTGGTAGGAATGAACAGCCCATTGAAATTGATTTGAGATTGGATGCTAGCAAGGGCTAGAACTACACAAAACCACGTTCTTTGAGTGGACGCAGAGCCCTGCAAGAAAGTGACTAGGGGAAGGGAAATTGAGATGTCAGAAGAAGACAATCGCAATACCCCAGAGTGGGGAGGAAAGCAACAGTGTAAGAAGAGGCAATTGGCAATTAACCCTGAGTAATCCTAACATGGTACTGGAGCTGGAAGATTAGTATTGAGTGCCTGACAATGGGCTTCATCAAGAACATCAGACATATGGGCCAGCAGCAAACAAGGGATGCTAGACAGGGGTTGCTGAATCATGCCCCCTACCAACACCATCAGCGGAAGATACCAGTGGGAAGCGCCAGCAAAGAGATAGTCATGCAAGGATAAAATGGCATCCTGCAAGTGATGACTATGGGCTTCTTGGAAGCTGAAGCTGAATGAACAGTAAAACATGGGCAAGGCTGGAAGCTTCATGGACCAACTTCAAAGAACTTGGCCAGCAAAGTGAAGAGCATAAGCGGCAGTATCACATCTAGGATGTTATCAAGTTCAGAGGGATTCAGCACTAGGGACAAATCTTAGTAACTTGAGCCCAGAGTTCAGCATAGGGGAGCTCAAAATGAATACTGTTACTGATGGTGAGCTCAGTAGCCAGAACAGCAGGTTTGTAATATTGACTGAGTTAGAAGAGGAACTCAGGAAGCAGGTCTGACCTGGCAAGAAATGAATTATCAAGAGCAAACAGCATAATCTCCAGAGCATCTATGACAATAATTGGTGCATCAGTGAAAGGAGCCAAGTCCAGAAGAGTTCTAAAATCCAAATCTGAAATTGACAACAGAGGAAGAAACAGCTAAAAGTTGTTTGAAATGATTGTAAGCCTGGTTTCAGATGGATTAGTTACCATTTCAGGTAATTTGACAGAAGGAATAGCCGCTGGCACCAGAATAGGTGTATGAGTCCTGGAAGGACCATAGAAGAGGTTCCAGTGCACATCCTGACTCATCTGCTGGAAGCTCCAGAGGTCTTGATCAGACAAACTATTCAGAAGCTGCTGGTATCATTACTCAGAATTTTATATATGAGCTGGACGAGAGGGGGATATCAAGCTTATATGGAAGTTGACATTATGCACTCTACAATCCATTAAGCTCCAATTTCAGAGAAATTAATCTCAAAATTAATGGGATAAGCTTTCCAAGAGAAGAATTAGGAATAACTTGAGCCAAGAGGTTATGAGATAGATAACCAGGGTGAATAAAAATAAGTATGCTTAATTGAGCTGTGAAATAAATATTGATGGCAAGAGTCTCCTGTCTAGGATGAGAAGAAAATCAGGAAATCAAGGACGCCAGACCAAGAATCCTGAATATGACAGCAGGTCATATTCCCTGATGGGGGAAAACCAGATCCCAAAGGTTAATATCATCATGAGTAAATTGATCAGCTCAGCATGACAGTAAATTATGGGGACTGCGCTCTGAGAAGGTGGTAGTGAGGAGGAAGAGGAAGAGTGCCATGTGCTGAAGGTTGTCCTGAGTAGCGTTTAGTATTGGCAATTGTACTCTGCTTGTACCAATGAAGTATTCAACCAAGTGTCCAAAGTGATGTTCTCATGCCCTGGTCATTTTCTTGCTGGAAATCTAGGCAAGAGGGGGATGTGTTGGTATTTTCCCATATTCCCAGCCTTCTAGATTACCTAGAATTGCTAGGGTAAAATAACCTAAGGCGAAGTGAATTGGAAATTGGTTGGCTCAAGTTTTGGAGTAACTACATTTAGGGGATTTTGGGATATTCGCCTGGTCATATCTGTTGGGGTTCAATCTGGATGAATACTTAAGATCTCATTGGGCAGAGTTGCCAACGAATATAGGGGCATCTGATAGTGATTAACTATCAGGTGTACCAATTGGGATCAGTCAGGTTTCATCACCAACTTGGGAGTGAATAGCAAAGTTATGAGGTGAGCGATGCCACCTGCAACTATAGAATTGATCAGTTGGTGCGTGACCTGCCTTAATGGGTATTAAGTATATTACCTAAGCAGGTTGCTAGCCAAATATGGTCAGTTTGCTTGGATCAAGAGGAAAACACTAGGTACACGTTTTTCAACTCTTCTCATTTAGGTCTCAAGGATGTCCAATGATGGAATCCTAGCCAGGATGGGGAAGACCATTGCTGCTGAGATGAGGATGGGTGATTCAACAGCAATGGCTGCTGTTTCATTAAAGAGGTGTCAACTGAGGGTTAGTAACTGAATCCCCACTATAGATTCCCTAGGATTTACTATAATAAAAAACAGGATTATGAGAACAGATATATAGTTCTAAGTTATTCATCCAGTATATAGTTTAAGTAGTAAACTATCATCAGCATCCATTGTGCTATTCTTCTCAAGGATATTATTGCTGTGTGCGATAATTGGAAGACTCTTAGAGAAAAAGTAAAGATCTGAGTGGGGATCTAGAGAAGAAGGAGTCACAATCAGGGATTGCTGACTGTGTGTTGGACTGAAGAGACTGTCACCAGGGAATCTCAGCAAAGATCAGGTTGGACAGAACAAGGGAACAAATTCCTACAATTATGACATCACAAGTATTTAATCAGGAATACTGGCTGAGCGTTAGCTGAGATATAAGAATTCATACTCAACTACAGATAATAGTCATCATGCTATTATTGAATGATAATATATTATACTATACAACGCAGATGAAGTGCACAAGGAAACCAAACCTGTGCAGTAAAAAAATTAATAGGGTTGTTTGCCAATAAAAATAACCACTTAAGTAAATTTTTACATCAAGCTAAATAATTTCAGTCAGATGGTAAAGTCATGAAAAATAATTTTTTCCAGCTGCTTTGGAATATTTGCTTAATGAGGACAATGATGCCACCCAAAATTTGTATGCAATTCAGTCCCCTATTATGCCTTTAGGGGCTAAAATAATTTAAAATCTTCCAATGATGCCCAATGAGAAAACCAAATTACACCAGCAAAGTTAACAGAAGTACAAACAAAAATATTGCAAATGGGCAGTCATAAATTTCCTGAGTGAATCAAAGCCACAATGCAAGGATCATCATAATATCAACCTTGCTTGAACCCAATGTCAAGGTGCTTATTACCAGATATGTAATCAACTAATTTTAACACAAGTGACTTGAGCCCAGAACCCATAAGAGGGGCCTAGTACAAAGGCCCTTGAATATCCAGGTTCAGGGTTAACCACCATGAGACGTAGCTTGCACATACAAAAATTGATATAAGTGAAGAAGCTAAAGCAGCAGTCAGACGCCGTCTGACTAGAGGATCATGAAAAATCCTTAATATTGAACAACAAATCCCAAAACTTTGTTTATCCCATTTATCTTATATCTTGAATTTACCCCTAAAGCATATGAGAATTCACTTATTGTTCTATGAAAAACCTTTCTACAAAAACTTAAGGTTTATCCTTTTTGTTTTAACTTGCGTTGTATCAAGTTAGTAATTGCCAGTATCTAGTCTGGGTGTAACCAAACTAAAGTAATCACCAGTAGCCAGTCTGGGATTAACCTTTTTGAAGAAAACACTCTGTCAAGGATATTTTGGTGCTGATAACGCCAAAGAAGAGGCTGGAAAAGGTTCTATTGAGTCAAAAAGGCCAATTTGTTTCAAGAATGTCAAAGAGTTTCAAGACATTTACCAAGGGTGCAAGCAAGTTAACTGAGCAATCAATGCACCAAGGGGTAGTATCTGAGGAGGGCTTTTCTTTTTGAAAACTGTGGTGTTGTTAACGAAGATTTTCTGGTGCCAAATCTGCACAGAGTAGATCCTCTGAGAATCAATTCAGCCTCTAAATTTAAGTAAGCTGAGGTTGGCGTGCTAACTTTGGTGCTCACTATATGGGTGGCACCATCAGGCCCTTGCAATGATAATTAAAGTTCTACTGAGCAAACTGACAATGATGAGGATATAAAAATGTATCACAAAGAAGACAGAGAGGATTTCTCTGAACCCTTGGTATGTTGGAAGGATACTGTACATACTATAGTCTGCACCCTGAAAAATAAAGTGCATGATTTGTGTAATATTAGCATGTCAGGGAGACCCTAAAAGAGCTAGAATTAACTCACTGACCATAACGTGTGGACCCTACCAAGTAACAAGATAGAACTTAATCTCTAGAACATTGTAAAGAGATGTGTATTCCTTAGGAAAGAGAATGGTGTCAGACAATTGCCTTCTTGTCTTTGGAAGAAGAAAGTTATGGTTGCAAATAGTCCTAATGATGAGGGGAGTCCACCCCCGCACCAGCTCAAATTTGGTGCTTATCAGACAATTACCTGTCAAATGGTATATTATTATTGTTTAATATTTCAATAAGGATAAAATTTGCCAAAAGACCCTGGTCAATTTCTGGTGGAACCTCTCAAATCAGGGTAACATGTTTACTAATACTTCTCAGGCAAACGAGCATAAGTTTGGGTAAGGGAATTTCACCAACTATGCAGAGAAATCAGTGGAGTACATTGAAGGTTCCTCCACAGCCCACTTATAATTTAATTCAAGCACCTACGCCGTCACCACCCCCTTTTATATGCTTGGAGGGTGTCCCACAAGATACAACTATTTTCCCTCATTGTGATTGGCTCAAGTATATCAGATCTTTGCCTCACGGACTTGTCCTAACTACTCTTGGCCCTCCATTGGCTGTTCTGTTAAATTGAGGCGAGTTTTGAGAGCTCTGATAGGTGAACACCCATATTTCTAATTAGGCTTGAAGATAATTATGAATTTACACCTATCTCACTTCAAGCTCAAGTTATTTTAAATACTAAGTAGTAAGATCAATATAGGGCTCACTTTCTTACCCCTTGACGCCACTAATAAAAAATTCATAAAGTCTAACCCTTATTTTAGCTTATAAGTATTATTATTTTACTTGTGGTCACAAAATCTCTTCATTTATTTCAGCAGTTGAGATAAATACTTCTCCTGCCATATTGTTAAATCAGGAGCTAATTAGCACCTGCAAGCATACAAAAAACCCTGATCTCAAAAAGTAGTGCTCACTACAGGGGGTAGTACACCACAAAAACACTCAAAATGGAGGGTGTTGGGTAATTAATCCTCACAATATCCCCACTGTTTCTGAACTTTGCCTAGTTGCCATGAACAACAACTAGCCAACACTTTATCATGAATTAAAGAGCTAAACAGCGCCCTTTTTAAAATCCCTTGAAAGACAAGTTTACCCCTGGTGAGGGTAGCATTGCTCATATATATGTCTATGAAACAGCCATGCAAGGCGTGACTGACCATCAGAAAGTTCAGCATATTCTTCCTTGTTTTAGTCCCTTGGCCCAAGAGATGATGGTCCCTCATATGTACAATCTGCGCACCTGTACTGAGGTTAAGGAAGCTCTTGTAGCTGAATTTGGCTTCAAGAAGAGTCTAAACAGGGAAAAACAGGCGCTTATGCACCTTATTATGTATGAACGTGAACAGATCACTTCATTTGCTAAGAGATTTTACTTTGCTGCCCAGAGGTTGTCAACATCTAACATGCTAAACCTGGATGATGCCATTACTGCCATGTTAACTGGGTTAGCTTCTCAGCCTTCTCTAGCTGGGCATATCATTTTAGTGAAATTCAACTTCAAAAACGTCTGCAACATAAAAGAGGCTTTGTTAGATGTTGATGGTTTTCATACCTGTGCGACCACCAATGACGCTGTGGTGAAACCCCGCGTTCCAACCATTATGGAGTTTTTGCCTGTAGAGCAGTGGATGGTGGCTCCAACGACCTCCATGAGGCCCCTATGCCTAACAACCCTGTGAAACCTGCTCCTTTGGTGCAACTCAAGGCAGATATCACATCATCCCATAGGTCTGAGACCTTCAAAGCAGCCAATACTGTGCTTCTGCCACAGCTCATTAACACTGCAGTGCTTTCCCTTCCAGTCAAGCTGGTAGTTGTGCACACTAAGGGTAACCCCAGTAATAAAGAAGGTCTTTCTGAAAAAACGTATGATCATAGGATAGCTACCCAATGTCATGTGCCTGACTTCCCTATCTCTTTTTCTTCATTACCATTTTTTGACAATACACCTGAGGACAAATCTGAAGGGGGTTATGAGGATGTTGGTTACTGCAAACTGGGAGTACCCTCTGAAGTGGAGGTTCCTGATCATTTGAATGCTGGAGGAGTAGATGACACTATCATATCTGAGGGCACATACCTCAGCCAAGTTCTAGAGTGTCCCAAGGTTATTGACACCGCCAGTGATGCTGATCAGTTCCTGAATGGCTTAATTCGGCCTCTTCAGCAGGTTCATACCATGAAGTCCATCTTGGAGAGCTACCCAGAGACCGCTCACAAACTAAATTCCACTTTATAGATCAAGGAGGTCTTAGCTCTGTCTCCTAACTTTGGAGGAGCACTCACCAAGGTGGAAGTGGTTATTCAGAAAGTCTGGGTGATGGCCATCCTGGATACTGGCTCCCCAGTGAACGTAATCTCCTCCAAGTTGATAAAAAAAAAGTTGGCGCCTGACTTAAATTACAATCAATAATTTGGAACCACAGGGACAAATAACACCCGCGCCATTTGGGTGTATTATTACCTTCCCATTCATACTAGAAGCTCATCTTATCAGCCCCAGCTGTGGCCTTGGACAGCAACACCTATGATATGCTCATAGGTAACCAGTTTATGATTGAGAATGAGGGAATAACCAACATGAAACAAGGTTTCCTCTCATTATTCAACTACAAATCTCCTTATTGTTATCCCATAAAGACCTCAACAAGAATGTTTATTTTTCCTGGTTGCATGCCCATTTTCCACTTTGGCTTTGCATTATAACTCTTCTTGGTGCAATATAAAAAAATTGTTTAATTCAGTGGATGCTAGGGATGTATTCCTTTCTATGCTTCAGATGAGGCTTTATTAAGCCTGATAAACAACAAGTTGTTGACACAAAAATTATGCTAAAAATCCCACACCACTGCTTGTTGCATATCATAAGTCTTGAGGGCATAAGCCCCTTGGAGCCTTGGGTATTGCCTGGTATGCTAGACTCAGCCTACCATAGGACTTTTACTATTCTGTTGGGGAAACTCACTAACAAGGACATAGTTGTAAGAAAACACCAGGAGATTGGCAGAGGCTTGTTAGTCCCCATGGAGGGCATTGAACGTATTCACTTCATTGGCTATACTTTTATATGGGCTTGCCAACAGATAACCTGTTATGTACCTTACCCAATGTCCATATCTTGGATGAACTGACCCCAGATGATCTTGACAAAGTTCACATTTTATTGAAAGGATTTAGTGACATATTCTCCAAGTTGTATAATGACTGTGGTCACATGAAGGTCTGAAGCTACTCCATTGATGTAGGTGATGCCCATCCCATTGGTCAAAACCCTACCACAAGTCAAATGTGGAATAACAGTTGATGAGGACTGAGCTTAAGAAGTTACTAGACGCGGGGTTACAAATTCCATTTAAAAGCCCTTGGTCTTCTTTCCTCTCTCTTATTAAAAAAATGGAGGACATAGGGTAGTCATGGACTACTGAAAATTAAATAACCTCACAAAAAGGATAGCTATCCTATCTCCCACATTGATGATGCCCTGACACAACTCTTCAAATCTAACTTCTTCTTCTCAATGGACTTGTCCAGCAGCTATTGGTAAATGGACCTTTCTCCACAAGACCAGGAGAAATGTGCTCTTATTTGCAGTGAAAGTCTCTTCCAACCCACCCAATTACCTCAAGGGTTGTGAAACGCACCTGCAACTTTCTAGCACTTCATGGACCACATCTTACAGGATTTAAATTTAAGTTGCGTTATTGTCTATCTTGATGACATCACGGTGTTCTCTAAGACCTTCACCGACCATCTTAATCACCTAAAAAAGGTGTTTCAGCGCTTACACGAGTCAAATTTCAAGTTAAGACCCTTAAAGTGCACCCTCTTTCAGAAGAAATTGGATTTTCTTGGACACGCCATGTCTCAAGATGGAATCCAGTTCATACAAGATAAGGTCAAAGCAATCTCAAAAATGCCACCCCTAAAAAATTTATGAGATATTCAGGTATTTCTAGGGATGATGGGGTATTACCATCAGTTCATCCCCAAGTTCACCCTGTTCAGCAAGCCCCTTGTCCGCCTATTGACAAAGAATGCCCCTTTTCATTAGGGCGCTGAACAAAAGGCCACCTTTGAGATTATGAAGCAACTGCTACAAGAACGTCCTATCCTACAGCACCCAGATTATGGTAAACTTTTTATCTTGTTTAACAATGCCTTGGACTACGCTGTTGGGGCCATCTTGGTTCAACTGGATAAAATGGTGTATATCATCCTGTACCCAACTTTAGTAAGAAGTTGTCAAAGGCAGAACGCAACTACAGTGTCACGGAGAAAGAGCGCCTTGCTGTTTTTTATATGAGAAGCATTACCTCCCTTTACTGTATAGAACTACCTTAACTGTGGTTACAGACCACGCTTCTTTAAATAGTTACAAAACATGGAGTATCCTACTGGCTGGTTAGCACGCTGGGCTCTAAAGCTCCAGCATTATTACATGAAGGTCAAAAACTGTGCTGGAACCCATCACATGAATGGTGATGGATTATATTGACTGCCAGTCTTGCATTTGGATAACAGCGAAGCAGATAGGTTATAACCTATTAATGACCCCTAATGACTAGGAGGATGAGGATGAGCCTGTCCAGAAAATGTTAAACTGGCACTCCTGCAACACCAAAGTGGATAGAGGGAAGTTGTATAAGCAGGTGGGGGAAAAGTGGTTGCCCTATCTTTAACCCTCAGAACGTGTACCAGCTATCCTGAAAGCTCACTCTACCCTAGGTCATGGGAGAGTGAAGAAAACCTACAAGTGGATTAGGGAGTGGTATCATTGGGAAGGAATCATGGAAACTAATGTTGAAGTTTTGGAAGCCTGCCTCACTTGTTTGAAACAGTCTAGCTTTAAGTCTAGGTACCAATATCAACAAACTACCCCCCCCCAAAAAAAAACCTTTCCATACCATCAGTATAGGCCTGGTAGGTTCCCTCCCGCAGACAACCAGTGGGAACAAATATATTTTAGTCAGCGTTGGCCATTTTACCAGATGTATTGAAACAGTGTCTCTCCCAGCCCAAACGGCCTAAGCCACAACAATGTTTTTGTTTCAAAACATCTTCACTCGGCATAGCTGTCCTCAATTACTACTCTGTGACAATGATAAGAACTTCACCTCCAGAGTAGTCAAAATCCTGGCTACCTCCATGGGAGCCCAACAACTCTTCTTAGCTCTATATAATCCCTCTACCAATGTGACCTTGGAGAAAGCAAATGGAACCTTTATCTCCATCCTATGAAAAAGGCATTTTCTGATTCACTTCATTGGGATTAATTCCTACCCAGTGCTCTTATGGCCTACTGGATTAATTATCACCAGATCTTAAAAATGACCCCATTCCGTGTTCTGTATGGGCGGAAACCAGGGATACCCGCTCTTTTAGCTAAATATGTTTTACTCTAAAGTTGAGGAACCTGAGAAATCCATGAGAAGATTGACTCAAAGTATCACTTACTTCAATCTGAGGCTTTGACAAACTTATCTAAAACAGTTACAAAAGAGGGACAAGCTACTGATGAGTTTTGAGCTCCCCTATCTTCATTCAAATTGACTGATCTGATCCTGTACTACCATAACTGCATCACTCCTAGAATCGTTAACCTGGATCAATTTAGGAGGGCCCCTTCACTGTCACTTACAAAAGAGGTAATGAGTATTCTATAAAGTCTTTGGCTACAGGTATTACCATAAACAGAGTAGATGGACGCTTCTTACACCCCTATTCTTCCCCAACACTCTTATAGGGGTAATGTTAGACAATTGCCTTCTCATTTAATGGAGAAGAATGATTTGGGTGCAAATAGTCCTAATGATGGGGGAGTCCACCCCTGCACCAATTCAAATTTGGTGCTTATTGAATACTTACTTTGTCAAATGTTATAATAATAATAGTGTTTGGAATTTTAATAAGGATAAAATCAGACAAAGGGCCTTGGTCAATTCCCAGTGGAACCCCTCAAATTGGGGTAACAAATTTTAATACTTCTCAGGAAAATAGCATGAGTTTGGGTAAATGAATTGCACTGACTATACAGAGAAATCAGGTGAGTCCATTGAAGGTTCCACCTCAGCCCACTTATAATTTAATTTAAGCACCTACGCCATGACCACCCCTTTTATAGGCTTAGAGGGGGTTCCACAAGGTTTAAATACATTCCCTTATGGTGATTGGCTCAAATATATCAGATCTTTGCCTCACAGACTTGTCTTACCTACTCTCAACTCTTCATCAGCCATTCCATTAAAGCAATGCGAGTTTTGAGAACTCTGATAGGTCAAACACCTATATTTATAAATTAGGCTTAAAACTAATTACAAATTGACACTTATCTCGCTTCAAACCTGAATTATAATAAATAATAAGCAGTGAGATCAATATAGGGTTTGCTTTCTTACCCCTCACCACCACTGATAAAAAATTCATAAAATCCAACCTTTATTTTAACTTATAAATATTATAATTTTCACTAATGGTTTTAAAACCCCCTTTATTTATTTCAGCAGTTGAGATAAGTACATCTTCTGTCATATTATTGAAACCAGGGGCTAATTAGCACCTGTGAGCATGCAAAAACCCTGATTCCAAGAAAATGGTGAAACCATCACCACTCTTAATGAGTATGGAGAGCACTTGAAGGGACATTACTACATGCTGATTGCAATGGACAAGAGTAATGAAGATCTGAAAGCACTAATGCTCACCATACCAGAGCCTAGATCTATTTAACCTATCACTTAAATGGAGGCATCTTTGTGGACTACTCAAAGATTTGCACAACAACTGGTCAGATCTTGTACTTAATCAACTATGATGCAAACTGATCCTGTTGAGGAAAATCCAAACTTTAAAGCATATTTAAAGATTATGTACACACCAGGAGATGGTACAATTGCTGGTTTCCTCTAAATGTATGAAAATCAGCATGAATGGTGCTAGCAATTGCTAGAGGGCTTGCCATGCACAAGGATGCATGAGCTGCAAGGCTCAGGAGATCCTCAGCGTGAGCTTAAGACCTGAATTATATTGGTCCAAAGTCAAGAGCATATTACTCTCCTTGTTCAGAAATGAACAGGATGTCCAGAATATGAAGCTAGAGTTGCTGTTGATGAAGATGGAAATAAGGAGTCAGTCACAAATTATGCTTCTCATTTCTACCTCAAGGACCAGAAGTTATAGATGACAGGAACGATGGATCTGACCATCACCAAAACCGTTTTTTAAGCTCCCAGGAAATGTATCCTAATCTGAAGATGCACATGACTTTGGCGATAAAGGGTGCAATGTCTCATAAAGCATTAGAAGTGGTGCTATCAACATACAAGGTATGTATAGATCTGATTTAAGTCAATTGGAACTACACTCCCCTCTCAACGAGTCAGTAAGGCCATTTATGTCACCAATGATAAGGTTGAGAAACTAATAAGAAGAGCAACAAACCGCCTGAATGCTTGCCACATTGAGAATTTAAGTGCCATAAGTGTAACCAACCTGGCACTTCACTTGATCTTGTGCATTAGTTACAGCTGAAAACAAGGAGAAAACCCCTTAAGAGGACACACCTAATACTGTAAAATAAGTGAATCTCCACAATGAGGGTGAGGATGACCATGAAGATAAGGACTTAGCTAGTGCAGGTTACCATGTATTAGGGGTCCTAAAACAGTGGTTGTACCAGATAGATTGAGATTTCATGGTGCTGACAGATCTGTATTGATGATACCTGATTTGTCTCAGGCAAATAAGCCTACCCAAATGATCAATTCTGCTGAAGAAGGAGAGCAGCTGTTTGCATCTACCTTCTAGAATTTGGTACCAGATGGTGAAGACCCTACTAAGTCCAATACAAGCGCTGTTACTTTAAATCTTTTTGAATATTCTGCCACTGACGTTCAGGCTACTGGAAATCCCTTTGGCAAGAGTGTAATGAAGGTGAAGGTTATCATCCAGAAGGTGCGCATACTGGCAATAATGAACACCGGGGCTCCAGTGAACATTATCTTCTACAAACATTATGAGGAAGCTCAAGTTTATACCTGACATTGACTACAATGTGAGATACCATACCACAGGACCTGACATCACCCACGCCTTAAGAGCTTATTCTGCCTTACCTATACAATTTGGGCACATGGTCCTGACAGCACCCGCACTAGAGTTGTACAATGACAACTACAATTTTCTGATTGGTACACAGTTTCTTATGGAGTTTGGGATGAAGATTGATCTAACTACAAGCACTTTTAGCATTCTAAGCTACCAACTCCCCTGGTGTTCAAGGATGAGAACGTCAGAACTCAAAATTGCGTACTTGATTGGTCAAAACAGACATATTAATCTATTCAATTTATTACACCCTAACAGAGGAGGGTGTAAAACAATTACCGCCTACAGTGAGCGCTGAATAAGGCCTTCCTTGAGTTCAAGTGAAATAATAGAGATCCTACCAGAGGACCAAAGGAGAATGAGCTTTTCAACCAGTGTTAAGATTTCTCCTGACACAATTTTGGAAGTGTACAGCTGAGATGAAATTTGATTTCAAGAGCCCAGAGTGTTACCAGGATTCTATGATACTACTCACTCTAGAGAGTAAACCCTTTCTCTGAGACCAATACTGCCTACTGATCAAAGTTGAAAAGGAACAAGTTGTGGCACTGGCCCGCTTAACCAGTTGCCAAGATATTGAGTTCATACATGCAGTTGGAGTTTTTGAAAAACTCAGGTTTGGGATTGTAACCCACAAGAAGCAGAAAGAGTTGGTCAAACTTTTGGTTGAGTTCAATGATATCTTCAGCACGGCCCCATGACTATGGCCTGTGCAAATGAGAGGTCCATAAGATGGACACTGGTTCAGCAATCCCCTTCAAGTTCAAACCTTATTGCCATTTAAAAACAGAGGATGCAGTTATCGTTCATGAGTTCAATCTGCAAGCTTAAGCTGGGCTAATCTTTCCATCCAAGGCCCTTATATATCTCTTTTGTTATTGTTGCGCAAGTTGAATGAAATCTATAGAGTTGTCATGGACTATGGCCACCTAAATGAGATTACCAAGGATGATTTGTACCCTTTGCAGTGCACCAATGATGCTTTGAAGCGCCTGAGCGGCTTAAATATACTTTTCAGCTATGGACCAAGCCAGTGGCTACTGGCATGTATAGCCTCCCCCAAACAGGAAAAATGCGCCTTAGTTAGCAGCCAAGAGTTTTTTGAACCCATGAGGATGCCTTAGGGGCTCTGAAATTCCTCTGCAACCTTCTAACGAGAAATGGATCACATTTTCAGTGATCTTAAGTTATCATGTGTTAATTGCCTCAATGATATCACAGTGTTCAACTGCATGTTTCAGGAACATTTGCAGCACCTCCAGGAGGTCTCTAAGCAGCTGCGTGCTTCCATCTTAAAGCTGAAGAGTAACAAATGCACTTTATTGAAGAGACAGTTTGAGTTTTTGGGGAATGAGATTACCCCAGCCAGAATTAAGCCTCAGGATGAAAAAGTGAACGCAATTGTAGAAATGGAGCCACCCAAGGGTATGAGGGACATTCAAGTGTTTCTAAGAATAAAGGTGTACTACAAGCAGTTCATCCAATTTTTATAGGCTTGGCAGCGCGCCTTACCTACCTCCTGACCAAAAAAACAAGGTTCAAGTGGAGCCTGAAGCAGGAGCAGACATTTGAGGAGTTGAAGGCATGTTTAGTAGAATCACCAATCTTGTTGTACCTGGACTTCAATAAAAACTTCTACTTGTACACTGACGCCAGTGATTTGGGACTCAAGTGCAAACTTAGCACAACTAGATGAAGATAAAGTAGATCGCCTGATTGAGTGCTACTCCAAAGTATTAAGCAAGGCAGAAAAGAATTACACAGTCCTCAAATGCAAATGCCTTGCAGTAATCAGAGTAGTCAAGCACTTTGAGCCCTACCTTTATGGAGTACATTTCAGAGTAGTTATGGATCACACGTTGCTCCACTGGCTAAGTTACATGAAGAATACAGATGGACGCCTTGCCCATTGAGCTGTCCTCCTGCAAGGGTATGATTTTAAAATCATACATCAACCAGGAGATAACCATCTGAACGCAGATAGTTTGTCAAGACTATCTATATTCCACCTTCAGGTTTCAGAGAGTGATCACCTGTATAACTTAAATGGGCTTCCTAAGAGGCATGGCAGGACGATACAGAAGAGGTCAAGAGCATCATGCGCAGATTTCTAAAGACACTCAGCATGTTAATGGAAAATTGCAAAAAAAATTAAGAAAAATGGTATTCCTACATTCAGCCCAGTGATCAAATTGAGATAGTAATGGAGGCTCACTGTCAGGGAGATGTCAGATAAAGTTTATACTGGCCTGCCAGTCAGGATGCAAAAGCACTCAGAAGGCGAGTCAGAATTCCAGAGGCACTGCTGCTTGACTGATGTTTAGATGGGCTGGGAGGTAGATGAACAGCAAGCATTTTTGGGCTGCAAAAATAAAAAGCAACCTGGTGAAAAGCTAGGCTGTTGCAACTCTAGGACTATTGAGCCTGGGAGTGAGAATATTTTGGATTGGATTGGTGGGTTTAACTCCCCACAGAGGAAAAAAATGGAGTCATTGGTGATAGTGCATATTCTCACCCAGAGTGGCAATAATTTCCCTCATCAAATAATAAGATCCTGGTGACAAATTGCTTCAGTGATCAGGGTAAAATTTAGGAAGTTTAGAGCACAGTATGCGCAACTAACTGCAGAAGGCAACAAGTTCACCAACATGGCTGCAATGGCCCATTGTTGTGTGCCCTATAATTCCACATTGGGGGGTGTTGCAGGATACCAGAAATAGCTATTTTAACTTAGAAAAGTGGATTTGGAGCAAGGGAATTTTTTATTAAAATTTAGTAAAGAAAATAAACTGTCTATCCTCCCAGTATGGGATGATTGTTTAAATGCTTGGCCAATTTGAGAATAGCTTTAAAACGCACAGGATTAGAGCCCTCAAGTTTTGATCTACTGTGGTGGGACTTTGAGTGAAGAGAAATGTAATTCAATTTAAACTGACTCTGAAAGTGTCAGCGGCAGGCCAAGTCATTATCAGTTTGTCTTCAGATGCCCAAATTATGGTTTTGCCACAATTAAACTGATTTGAGTGGTGATATCTCACTTGACAGGTAACAGGAGCCTCACAGGGCCATCCCACATAGGGAAGGTCCCAAGTGGTCAGGAACAGGTTCAGGATGCCCAACCCACCCACATCTGATCACCCTGGCACCCATTTGGCTTTGCAGGGTTTGTTGGATTGAGGTTTTAATGCCAACAGGGAAGGTTTGATACTGTCAGCTATTTTTGCCAAAAGTTGATGCTGTTGGCCATTGTTACTGATAAGGTGATGCTGTCAGCCATTGTTGCTAAAGTTTTGATGCTGTCAGCTATATTTGCCTCATCCGTCCTGTGCTGGTCCCTCTTCCTGAAACCTCAATGCAGGCTTCTTTAATCCATTGTAAAAATTTCAGTTATTAGTGCAAGAATGGGTTTCCAAATTTTTAAAAGGTAAGCCATGACCCACCACTCATACACCAAATGGGTGTGGTCTCCCTGGGAGATGAGGTGGACGGCTAACCTTCTTGGACCCTTTTCTGAAGGGAAAGGGAAGGCCACCTGGTCCAAGTGTAGGGGACGCTCCCTCTGACTTACACTCACAGGCATGTGGGCCATGGACGATTTCAGAATGTTAGCTTACCTTAAGGAGAGATATTACTGGTATCACATGTCTGACAAAGTACACCAAGCTTTTAAGTTGTGTTTACCCTGCACCAGTTTTTTCTGCTGGAAAAGATATTTGAGTTTACGCCCATTACACCCACTGCACCATTCATAAATGTCTCTATTGACATGGTGGGACTATTGCCAATAACATTCAGCAGTGTCAAGTTTATAGCAGAAATTGAACACTTCACTAAGTGGGTAGAGCATCTGCAGTCAAAATATATACAGCAAACTCCACTGCCCATTTCATATACAACCAGGTGATTACAAGACATGATGCCCTCAAACTCTCTTTTCAAACAATGGCAAAAACTTCATCTTTGATGTGGTGAAGAAATTGATGGATTTATTAGGGGTGAAACAGCAGTTCACTACCACCTACACATCATCATCCAATGGAAGTGTTGAAAGAGCTAACAGAACCCTAGGAGGAATTCTAAAGGAGATAGCTTTGAACTACAAGTTTAGATGAGACCAGTTGCTCCCATCAGCGCTGCTGGCTTACCAGTTAAGCCACCACTGTGCAATTGGAATGTCCCCCTTCAAGGCCCTATATGGGTGAGAGGCTGTGCTGCCTACTCTCCAGGCACCAATCATAGCAGCTGATAGAATAAATCTACCACCTAGAAGTTACCAACAGGAGTTGGTTGAAGAATTAATTAGAATTCAGTTTGAAGCTTCAAGCAAGATTGAATCTAGCCTCCTAGCCGAAAGAGAGTGTTAGAGAAGAACCAAGTTACCCAAATTCAGTATTGAAGACATAGTTTTATTTTACCACTTGAGAGTAACATGAACAGAGAAACTTTAGTCCATTTGAATTGGGCCTGCAACCATCTTAACCAAGAGAGGAGTGGAATACTTAATCCATGATTTTAACAAATGGTATAAATCCATTTGTTGCATTTCAATTCAAGTTTGAATTTTCTGAATCCAAGTCAATCATTTAAAAAAGACTTTTGGTGTTTGTCAGGTTTGGGCTCTGGGTTGTTCCTCTCCTGAATTATTGATTAGGCTCTTGCAAGCCTAATCAATGGTTTGGGTGAGGCCCCAGAAGAGTGACTTTTAAGGTCAAGCCTGCACAATTCTGTACTTTTCTCAGAGTTCTCACCCTCTCAATTTCCGCTCTCACGTGGGTTTCACTGGTGGCTGGGGCCGCCCTTAATTTATCTTACCTGATGATCCGCACACAACAAGTTTTTGTCAAATTAACAAAAACTTGGGATTTTAGGGCTTAATCTCCATTGAAAATCCTGTCTTTTACTTAGTGTGTTCATGGCATCAGATTATCAGGATCCTGTTCATCCGCAACTATTCATTTAATAATATAATAAAATAAGGTTAATTCCGGGGTTTGCAACCTCACATCCTTTTTTCATCTTTGCCTCACTTCAAATTTCTTTAATTCTGAGGTTTACTGCCTCAAGAGTCTAGCTCACACTGAACATTTGGATTCAATTGCATCAAACCTAAGGTAAGATGGCAATCAGAAACTGGGACATTTCCAACTGTTGCATTATTCCAAACTGCATGTGCTGCCAGCATGCCACCAGATCCCCAGTTTGGCTGACCTCAGTGGTCATGTCAGGTCCCAGTTGTCAAGTAGCCAGCACTGGAGTGAGCCAGTGACTATATGGACAACCCTGGAACCAATGTGATTGTCAGCATGAAATTCCAATGGGGCATCCCCCCACCATGAATTTGGTTGACACTGAAGGGACCTGGCCCAGCAGGGCTCCCTCACTGATGGACAGTCCATCTGGAAAGGAGATGGCTGTCCAGCTGCACTGGACTGTGCACTCCTTCCACACTTCAGTTGGAGAGAGAGCCTTCCTGGTCAGGATAGGAAGTCCATCACTAACTGTGGAATGGGAGGGGGCACACCACAGCTAAGCACTGTGTGTGCTTCCTTGTACCAGGTGTGCTGATTCTGGCAGCCCAGTTCTGATTTGCTCTCACCATTTATCTTTTTTCCTGTAAGGGGCCCAGGGTTTCTTTGGCTAATTTTTCTGGGGCTCAAGGCAATTCACCCCAGGAAACCCTCATGGTGGCGGCCTCCCACTGTGGGGCCCCTCTTTGGGGAGGAACCCTTCTTTAGTGGGGGGTGATGTAATAAATGGTATTAAAACTGTTTGTTGCATTTTGATTTGGGTTTGGATTTTCCAAATCCAAGTTGATTTGTTTTGAAAGATTTTTGGTGTTTTTCAGGTTCAAGCACTGGGTTGTGCCTTGCCTGAATTATTGATTAGGCTCTTGCAAGCCTAATCAATGGTTTGGGTGAGGCCCTGGAAGGGTAACTTTTAAGGTTGAGCCTGAGCAATTCTAAACTTTGTTCAGAATTCTCTCCCTCTCAATTTCCACTCTCATGTGGGTTTCTCTGGTGGCCAGGGCCGCCCTTACCTTATCTTACCTAATGATCCATGCACAACAAGTTTTTGTCACATTAACAAAAACTTAAGGTTTTAGGGCTTGAGCTCTCTCAAAAATCCTGTCCTTTACGTGTTGTGTTTGTGGCATCAGATTATTAAGTTCCTGTTCATATAAATTTTATTTATTTAATAGTCATAAAATAAGGTTAATTCTGGGGTTTTCAACCTTGCATCCTTAATTCATCTTTGCCTTGCTTTAGATTTCCCTAATTCCAAAGTTTACTACCTCAAGAGTCCAGCTCAAGCTGGATATTTAGCATCAATTGTGTCAAACTCAAGGTAAGATGGCAATTAGAAACTGGGACATTTCTGACCAGAACAATGATTATAAAACTAACATTGTTTTTAATATAGTTCACGCATGGCACCTTTGAGCATTCCCTGTTCTCATCTTGGAAGGGGGAGTGTTGTGGATAATCTTGCACATGTGCTCCTAATCAGACCATAACTAGTGGAATTACTAAAAACAACAACCAAACTGGTGGTGGTACTGGCAACTAGGCCATTGCAAATGAGGACAAGAGAAGCCCTTTTATAGGCACTAATGGTCTAAATAATTTTCTTTCCAGAAATGATGTCAAGCAAAATAAGTTTCACCCTGCCAATTTGAAAGATTTGTCAAATGAGGATGATGACTTCACCTAAAATTATATAAAAACTGACCCCTTTTATACCTTCAGGGGGCCAAAATAATTTTAACTCTGCCATAATGCCCTAATGAGTGAACTGAGTTATGCCAGCAACTGTATCAAACAATTGAATGAGAATATTACCAGATTGGATAGTCATCCAATCTTCCAAGTGACTCAAAGACATGATGTGAGATGCTTTATAGGAGCACCACCGCTCAAACCCAATGTTAAGATGCATATTGCCAAATTTGGCAATCAACCAATATCAAAAACAACTACAATTAGCCAAATCTCAGAGGTTGGACCAAGCACAAAGGCCCCTGAACATCCAGGTTCAGGGGTAACCACTGCAATAAGAAGCTCACACATACAAGAAATAAACAAATGAGCGAACAAGATAAAGAAGCAGCCAGATGCCATCTGACTAGAGGATCCTAAAAAATCCTCTATCAAAACCCTAAAATTTTCCTTATTTTACAATATCAGATTCATTTATATCTTGATTTTTTCCCTGTAGTATATAAGACTTCACTTTTTATTCTAATATTAAGCCTTTCTACAGAATCTTATGCTTATTCTTTATGATTTAACTTGTGTTTTATCAATTTATTAATCACTAATATCTAGTCTGGGATTGACCAATCTGAAGTAATCTCCAGAGTAAAGTCTGTGATTAATCTGTTTTGAAAAATACACTTCATCAAGAAAACCTTAGTGCTGATAACACCAAGGAAGAGGTTAGAAAGGTTCTCATTGAGTCACAAAGGCCAACATATGTCAACAATGTCAAAGAGTGTCAAGAAGTTTTATATGAGAGAAAACAAGTAAAAAAGAAATTTCTGCATAAGGGGTAGCATTTGAGAAGGGTTTGTCTAGTGAGAACTGTTGTGATGCTAGCAAAGGATTTCTGGTGCCTAATTTGCATGGAGTAGATCCTCTGAGCAGTGAGTTGGCATCTAAAGTTAAGTGAGCTGAGGTCATCGTACTGACTCCTGCCTTCACAATTAGTCACAGATATGCACAAACATTCCTGTGGCAGACAACTTTGTGATGCTACTCTAAAAGATACATTAACAAGTGCAGAGGCAGCTGCTAAAAGCCTCCCAGAATGTCAAGTAGTTTGTAGATTAAAAATGCTGAGCAGCTCCAGGATATCAGTTGGGCAATCTGGTGATGGTGGTCACAAAAAACCTTAAGCTCAAGGTACCTTGCCACAAATTGGCCTGCAAGATAGTAGGACCTTTCCTCATCAGCAAATTTTGAAAAGTGGGTCCTTCCATGTGGATCTAATACCACAATTGAGAATTCACAAATCATTTCACTTTTTGGTGCTATCAACCTTCAAGGGCAAGAAGCTGGTGAAAATTGAAAAATTATAATAGAAGGAGCACCAGAATTCAATGTGGAGGAAATTCTGGGCTCAAGAAAAATTAAGTGGGAAATTTGATAACTGGTGGCATGGAAAAGGGTACCCAACCTATGACAATAATTGTATCTGACCTACAAATGTACCAACTTCTGCAATCTAATTAAGAACTTCCATGCTTGAAATACCACCACCCCAGCACCTGCCACTATTAAACCCCAGATTATCACAGCCTTTAAACTTCCCCTACCACACAAGAATTATATTCTGGTATGCACTCCAGAAGTAGGAGTAGTCCCTGTGTTTTTAGGTAAGGGTAATGTAAGGGTCCCAGATGCACCTATCATATCAGATTAGACAATTCATTCTTTCATTCAAGAAAGTGTAAAAGATCCTAAGCTTTTCCACTGGAAAAGATAGTGGATATGGGGCACACCCTTGACAAAAGTTGAGTTTCTGCCACCACTCACAATCTCAATTTATAATAGGCCAAACGGTGGAAAAGATCAATACCACCGTGAAGCTTAATTTGTCAAAAATATAGATTAAGAAAATTGAGAGAATCTTGAAAAAAAAATATGAATGCAAGTGGGTGAATGAAAACTAAACTCCTGACAGGACCATAAATATTGTGGTTAACATGGTGAAAACCACTCAGGTTATAGAAAAAATATTCTTGTTAGAAAAAATAAGAGCAATATAAGGATGCCAGAACTCTGATGATCAAGCAAAGTTCAGCAGCAGAAACTGAAAATGAGCCACCCACAATGTGCAACCTGCAATATGGTGCAAAAGTCCCAGCGCTCTGAAGAATTTTTAGCATCTTGTTGTAAGAAGAATTCTACAATCCCACTCCTCAATCCCTAAAATTATAAAAACTCAGCACTCTGCAAATGGTAGAGTGCTGAGTTATTTCATTATATCCTTAATAAACCATTAATTTTTCCAAAGTTATTTTAAATTTCACAAATTTTAAAATATGGCTTTCTCAAAGAAGCCACCTCAACCATTTAAGTGCCCATGCTCAAAAAGTATCAGTGATGGACATGGCTGTCTCATTGATAATTACTGAACTAGCCTTCTTAAACAAGGAAATTTTTAATACCATTATCAAGAGTTTTACATACTTCACATGTTTAAGAAAATGAATATTAGATTATCA
>JAKSZP010012510.1:0-41619 GCA_022478985.1 Massospora cicadina
GAAGCGGCTGGAGTGGGCTCCCACAGAGTATATGGCATTTATTAGTTGTTGGATGACATCATTGAGTTTTACATACTAGAGTTGGTATTGGCTCCCATCAAGGGAGGGCAGCAAGAGTTGAAAGGTGGCCCAAAATTCTAGCCTCTCCGGCCACAAGGGCAGCGTTGCATATCACAAGGTATTAATCCATCAAGTAACTTTTTTTAATTGACCAGTCATTTGGTCATCAGGGCTGCTAGTATTTTCCATTTTTTGTGATAAACGTTTTCACTTAGGACAGCTTGTAGCCCCCTGTAGTGAGCACCACTTTTGTCAGCGCTACAGTTCTTCAGACTGGCGCCGAGGTTCACAGGTGGTTTAAAGCTGGAAATTTGGAAAGAGCACCGAGAAGGAAATGGGAAAAATGGGTTAGAATACCAAATATTTTATTAAGCTAAAAGGCTTCATTATTTATAGGGTGTGTTGGTACTTGGTGCCTTTGGGATTGCCGGGGCTTCATCCATTCAGGATCTTTACTGATCTTCCAGAGTAGCCTCCTCATGGGCATCCTCAATGGATAGCGTTGCTCATCTGACTAAATGGGTGGAAATGCCACCCACATGACTCAGGAATAGGGGGGAGAATCCTGAAATAGATTTAGCTCAGATAGGTTTGTTGACTGATTTGGCATGACCTGATTTAGAAAGAGGGAATTCAATTCAATTTTTATCTCAAATCCTGACAGGCGTCTAACCTGATGCTCCCTCAAAAATGAAGGCGTATGACTTTGAGATCCTCCACTAACTGGGAGCAAAACATCAGAACGATGACTGCTTATCTAGATTTCCAACCATTGCTGTGATGACAGATCTCAGTGATGTGATGTACAATAAGATGCTCAGCGGAAAGTATGACAATGAACTGCCCCAAGTAATAAAATCAACAAATTAGATGCAAATGAATAACTTCCAACGGAATGGGGAACTGTAAAAGTTTATCAGTGATTCTATGGTGAACTTTCTGCGACTCTCAGCTTGGCCTGGAATTATTATGAGCGCCCACAATGCAGTCAGACATGGTGATGTGCGCAAGATGATGGAATTGTTGCGCCCTTAGTATTACTGGAAAAGCATGAACTTTAACGTGCTTGAAATCATTTCCTGCTGCCACCGGTGTCAAGTGGAAAAGCCATTCTGCCAGAAGACCTTGTAACAATTAGTGAAACCACATTTTTCTTAGCATACAATTTCCCTTGATTTTGTTGGCCCTCTACCAATGGGAGCTAACCAGTCCAAGTATATTCTGGTGGCTATCAAACACTTGACCAGATAGGTTGAAGCGCAGGAAATACAAGATTTGGGAGCAGTCACAATGGCCCAGTTCAAAATGAAATGTATTATCCAGTGACATGGTTGCCATCAGTTCATTATTACAGATAATATAACCAACTTCACCTCGCACATCCTTCAAAAATTGAATGAGCTAATGGGCATCCACAGGGTTCTGATGACCCCTTACCAGCCTGAGTCTAATGGAATAGTTTAACGGGTCAATGGGACATTGGTGAACACCCCCCAGAAGCTGGTAACTGATAAACCCTCTGATTGGAGTTACCTCCTGTCTACCGCCGTTTTCACTTAAAACATCAGAGATCATTCTGCCACAGGGAAGAGCCTTTTCAACTTCTATATGGATGACACCCCACTCTTCTGACATTGCTCTATTTGTGCATAGGAGATACTGGCGGAATGAATCCCCTCCATTACTTGACTAATTTAGCTGACATACTGATCAAAATTGCAAATGGAAGCATACTCTTTCAGCTTAGCCAAAAAGATCAAGAATCAGGCTGCCAATCATGTATGGCGTAGTGGGTTAGCTCAGTTCCAAGAAAGTGAGATGGTATTATTTCATGACCAGCACAGGTTTGGGTGAAAACACAATTTATTCAACATTTGGATTGGTCCATTTGAAGTAATTGTGAAAATGGGCATCGATGTCTACACCATTAAAGATACAGTGAATGGTTGAATCATTAATTTTGTGCACACAAAGTTTCTCTGAGCATATAAATAATAGGAGACTTATAATACAGTCAAATGGGGGTAATGTTGAGATTCTGATATGACTGGATAATAAGCCTGGAAGAGCTATGCGGAATGGGTGAGAATCCACTGACTAGGATGGTAATTTATGAGTATTTGAGTGCCTTTAGATGAGGTGATATTGGGAGAACACGGTTTATTATTGGATCACCTACAGATAAAGTCAATAAGGCGATGTCAACGTTTGACAAATATTATTTAGATCACCTCAAACTAATGCAATAGAGAATTTAATAATACCATCCCAAAACCAATGAGAATTGGCAGAATAGAATAGTCTAATCTAAGAGAATGTTATTATCTGACGTTGCTGTTATATAAGTGAGATGGAGCGATTGAAAGAGTAGGTTGTTATTTTTGAGAGAGCAAAACAGTTTGATGCATGGCGGCTCCCCCTTCTGGGTTGGGCACCACTAGTGGTAAAAAAGAGAGAGCAGAACAGTGAAGAGTCACAGTATTTATTAAATATTAAAGTGACATCAGGGCAATTTCTTCTATTTTTAATATATTTTCAAGTGCGTTTGGAGGACCAATGATCCCCATATCATCCATCCGTTGTTCAGTGGGTTGACCTGTTCAACCCTTATGGCATATCCCAAAGGTATCACTCAATATTATAACATTAGATTTTCCTGTATTCTTGTTAGCAAATTTTGATAAAATCTGATCCTCATCAGCCAGAATCTCTTCAAAAGTTTTAATAGGAAAATCAAATTAGCCAAATATTTTCATATTCCACCATTTGCAAAGCAAAAGTCCACTTTTCCAGCGCCAAAACCATGTTGTATGCAGATCTCTGTAGGGCCAAAGCTCCTTCTACATTACAATATGTGAATAAGGGTCTGAAAATACTTTTTACTTGACAGGATTTGCTCTTCCTGATTAAATTGATTGTAAAAGTAGCTAAGGTTTCATCCTTTTTAAATTGGGTTCCCATAAACTCCTGTTTGCAGCTAACCATCTGATCAGGTCTGCTGAATTCATTCATGATTGCTTTTTTACCATTGTTGTACATCCAATTATCCTATTGAGATGGATCAACACCAGATTTTGGCAATCTGTGTCTAAACAGCTTATAACTGTTACTGGTTTTTGGTGTTCACTGTATCTAAACATTGTCATTTTAAATAAGTGTAAAAATGCTGGCTCATTATTATAATGGAAAATAGGTAATTTTGCATATACTAAAATACTTCTTTTACTACTGTGACAGAAGATACTCAACTGACAATCCTTTCAACTATTGGGTTATTTTTTGGAGTCATCTCCAAAAGTACTGCAAAGGCCACAGGCATATTTCTTGGTAGATAATAATTTTCTAACAGTACTTTCTTCATCTTCATTGATATTAGACCATATTTCTCTTTTTGCACACAATTGCACTTGTGGTTTTCTAAATAATGTACCACTTTAGGATTTGCATTACATCATCCTAAGTTTAGTGGTTTTATTCTCTACCTGATTCCCAAGAAGTCTTCTGAAACAGTAACTCTCTGGTTACTTCAGTCTCCTTATGCATCTGGGAGGTGACTTTCCCATAAAAATTGTTGTTGACTATTTTAACTCATTCTATTTTTTCTTAGATTAATCATTCATTCATCCAAGGTAGTTGTATTAGTTTGAGAAACCAAATTTAGCTTGATCTTTTTCACTTCTTTTAGTTCCAATAAAAAAATCTAAAGTTTAATCTTGTATAATAATCTTTTATAAAATTTTACCATAACATTTGGCCTGAAAATCAATACCTCTTTAGCGAGCACTAAATGTAGATTTTTTAGTTTAATGCATAGGTTTGAGGTGTGTTAGACCATTTAGAAAATAATAATAAATAAATGTGAGTCAGTGATAATTGTATGAAGACAATTATCCTAACTTTCTTTACAACCAAATGCATTAATCCACTTAAGTTTTCTCTTATAGGCAAGTACTGATAACCTTCCTTAAACCCACTTCATGGTTCTTAAAACAATCCAGACAACAAGGGAAACTATCCCTCAACTCTAATACTAAAGGTTGACAAGCTTCTGTACAAAAAGGGAGCCTCTCCCTTCCACTCTTGAAAAAAGAGATCTTGAGATTTTGAAAGCATATATAGATAAAGAAAAACTATCCTTCAATTTTTTAAAACAAGAGCACAATATGAAAAATGTATAGCTGTCTAAATTATTATCCAACAAGTCTTTTAGTTATAAATTATAGTTTATAAATTATATACTAGCAAAAAAGGTACAAATTAAAGCTACTCAATGTAAGAAGTAGAGGAGTTCTAGTGTGTGCAATAGATAGCCAGTCATATTCTCTATAAAAGATTCCCACTTCAATAAGGGTTATTGCTATACCTACAGGATGGTCTGATGTAAGAAATAAATAAATGCTAACGTTTGATAACAGATAGTCAGCCAAACTTATTATAATTGAATCCAACCTCAATCAGGTATCTTATTACACCCAATTAATTTATGCCTCACTCAGGGTAATTAAGAATCAAACTACTGGATTTACGCCACATGCTTCAACAGAAACAACCTTAAGAACTAGTTGGAACCTCCAGATTTTTTGTACTATTTTGTATAAAAAAATAAATCTTTTTTTAGTACTAGATGGTCCCTATAAAAAAATAAATCTTCTTTTATTAAAAATTTCAGGGGATTTATATAGGCAATTCAGCGCCCAAATCTTCCATTGGCACCCCAATGGGGACAGCATCCATTGTTGATGAATTTAACCCATAACATATTGCACCAATTATGAATGGTGCATCTGTTATTGATCCACCTAGTTGGTATCCACCAATGACTAAAATATGACCATCCTGGACTGGATAAAAAGTAGTATATCTTAGCGCCTTCATCCAACCCTAGCGGATTAACCTTATAAAGCTTGCAACCTTCTTGGGTAATTGTACAATTTACCCCTTAATAGCAGGTTACATTGCTTTAGGCTGACCATAAGTTGCTGCCAATAAAAATTTGTCAATTCTTCAGCAACTGCCAATAAAACTCTACATAGCAAGTGACAAACCCTGATCAATCTGTACAAGATAAATTAATTATAGATATCTAAATTAATATTTAAAATACTTGTTAATTTTTTAGGGATCATCCTTGATAGAACATTAATAAATGGCATTATTGAATATTAAAAATTAATTAATAGCCTACTAAAAAAAATAAAACAAACAATAGTTATTAAATTAATGAACTCTCACATCCACTATTGATTATTTTATAATAAAATTGTCTGTCAGTGGATAAAACAGATATGTTATTTATAAACTATTAAACTGGTATATGTAGGCATTTAAAAATACAATAAAGCTCTTTCAGATGTAATCAGCATGTCTCTGCAGTATTATGTTTTTGTAATGGTTTAATTTAGGCGTGAGACTAAGTCTTTTCACTAATTTGATGAATAGAATAGTAGTTGGTTCCTCACTGTCTACAGTAGCTCTTACTTTGAGCTTGTTTACTTTAACATAAATTAATGTATACTCAGAATAATAAAACATCAAAGGATTTATTATGTTGACATTGAGATTATTTATTAACTTAGGTAAGATTCTAGATCATCAAATAACTGAGGACTTCAATCCCTCAACAATTCAATTGATATGGCTACTTATACCTCATCTAACTTGAGGTATCACTAGAGGTGAATGTAAGCTCTTGTTAATCCAACTGCTAGATGTAAGGCTTTAACCTAACTTGAAAGCTGTCATTTTGTTGTTTACCAAATTGTAACTGTAAGGTTTGCTGACACAGCTATGGCTGGACAAAACTTAGCACCATTTTAGAAATAAGAATGGCATAAAACCCAGGGCCTTGCTCTTATAAATATTGCTAACCTAGGGTATACCCTATAATATAGATTGTTGAAACTGTTTCACTTTTTTTGTCCCCAACTCCAAGACTTATACCCAAATCACCTTTTTTATTGTCATTGAATTTTCAGAGCACTATGTTCAAAATATTAAACAACTCAATCTATATTTTAAAAATAAGAATAAAGCAAGAATCACTAAGGCAATTTTTCTCCTCAACAAACAATTAAATCCAAACCCAAAGTTGTAACTATCTTATACTTGGGGCAACCCCAGGTGATAGTAATTTATTGTAAAGATCATTTAAGAAGAAATCAAACAAAGATGGCATGCAAAAGTTTCTAAATGCAACAACAAATTTGATAATAATGAGGCTGAATTGTAAAACTAAAACTCAAACTTAAAGGACCATCTAGTACTGAAAAACTCAAACTTAAAAAAAATTTTATAAGTTAGAAGTATAAATCAAAGGTGAATAATTTTTAAGTAGTGTAGTCTTGTTTCCAAGCACTCAAACTTTCTAAATTCATCGCCTTCCCAATTAATTAGGTATAATTTCCAACATCCTGTAGTTTATAGGTTGTTGGATTATTATTTTCCCCAGTTTATAAAAATATAAAAAACTTAGAATCATTTTTCAAAAGAGATAATATTTATATTTATTTCCACTTCAGCTTTTTTTTAGTACTAGATGGTCCCATCCACTTCAGCTTTCAAATAGTAAAACTTATGGGGTTCCCACCCCTTTAAGCCTGGAGAAAGTGGTTGTTAAGTCACTCTTGGATGTTGATTTAAAAGGATCCAGCAAAGATAATAAAGGAGCTCAAAATCCAGTTAGTACATACTAAGAGTTTAACACCATAACAAATCCTCCCCACTATATCAATTACACTTCCATTCTTACTCCTCACATCAAAATAGTTGTACCCTGTGACCTGAGAATTTTGTCCTGGGTACAACATTTATAAGGGAAGTTAGGCTTTGCCTTGGCACGTCTGTTTCATAACAGCAAAAAAATTAGGTACCACTACCACATCCTTAATGATTACTAAGGTGAACAAATGGAAAAATAAGGGTTTGTTTTTTGTAATTTTGATGCAGTTGAAAGATATTCATGTTTAGTATCATTTGGGATTTTACAAGATCTGTTAAAAGTATAGCATATTTTTATTCCGCCTCATATTTTCCTAAATCCAAATAAGGTCTTGGTACACAACATGCACCTTGTAATTAACAACTATAGAAGGGCAGTGATTGTCACAGTGCCCCAGCTGATTGCATGTACAACAATATATTTAACTAGCATTTAATTTATCAAACCAATGCCTATAATGTCAGGGACTGGTGTACTTCTGACCTGACTGGGGGTAGCTAGCCATGAGCTAGCATAACCAAGGGGTTTAAACCAGTATGGCAAGGATTCTAAGGGTGTTCAGGTATAAGGAATGGTGGGTAAGCTTTTATAGGAGTTGCCTAAAGATATGGTTTAAAAGGGGAATTTTGAAAGAAAGTTTCTTGTAGGCTGGGGTAGTAGATTGGTATTGATAACACTATTATAAATAAACTTAATAGTGTTTGCATGATAAAGAATATTTTTATTTACCACAAAAATTAACCAAACAAATGCCTTGGTTTTATATACCATCCAACTTTCTGGACTTACCTAAGCTTAATTGATTTTAAAACAGTGCACTATTCTTCTCTGGAGATTATGGGATTGCAAATTGCATGTGATTTTGAAATTCAGTAGAAATCATCTCAGTCTCATCATTAATTCTTTTTGGTGCAATTAATTGACTCAATACTATTAAAAAATGAAATAATTTAAATAATTAATTGAAAATTTCACTACAATCATTCATTTGATATGCAATTATTCAATATAACTTCATCACATATCCTATTGATCTGACTGATAATATCTGTAATCTCAGGAATTCCACTAATGTCAGGATTTACCCTAACATATAAGGCCAGTTTAATTCCTTTATTGTGGAACTGGGCCTCTGATAATTTTTTAGGGCTCTATCTGACTGGGATTGAGCACCTCAAAGTCATGACGCTTCAGTGTAAATATGTAATAATCTTGATAATGGTATGGTCCTCATTAAGCACCAGTAACAATAGCAGGTATAGCCCTTTGTATGGCTTGCAGGTGTTAAAGGCAATCTTAGAGTCGAATTTCTTAACACATTTGCACCTTATAACCCTGAGCCTCATGGTTGAACCATTCAGTAAAGGCTGTAACAGACTCATACTTGTTAAAGTAGGAATTAGGTAGCAATATTTCCGCGTTGTCATCCATTCCACTTCACCAAACTCCTACACAATGAGCTCTATAGCATTTCAGTAAGTCAGGCCAACTCTACTTAATTTTAACATGAAATCTTCTGACTTTCAGAGTCCATAATATTTAATATGGTTGCCAGCTTAGAAGTTTGAGGATGCCTTCCATAGCTATTACAAACAGAGTGATAAAGTTGTTTAAAGTTCCATTTTTGTCAAACTTAGATAAATTATTTGGGTTAACAGAAAAATGACATCTATTTTCACAAGCCTGTGAAGGCCATGATAAATTAATTAATGCTCTGAGTTGTCTGAAAAAAAGTAGAAACAAAATGACTTTAGGCTTCTGGAGCATCCTGAGTGGAGGTCACCTTCATAACACAAGCAGATTATGCCAAAAGAGCAGGAGTTGGCAGGGAAAGTGAAAATTAAGTTAAATCACTATCTGGTATCACCAGAATATTGGGGCCTATAAATACCTGGAGTTGGTAAATTTGTAAAATTTGTAGGCAATGGATGTGCAAATGGCACCTCATCACCTTGACAACAAATGCCAATAAAGGGTCAGCATATAAATATAACACATAATTGAAGTTTGACCATTAACATGACTTTGGCTATTAGAAATGCAGTTATTCAGAAACTCCTGGTGGAGTTTGTTTAACATTTTAGAAAAATGGTGGTGCTCCACCTTGAGCTAGTGTTCAACCTGATTGAGCTTCTGGTTATAAACTAAGATTTTTTTAATTTTTAATTTCTTATTCTATGGGAGTGGATTAGAAGAATTAGGGAGTCAATCTCCCAGGTAAATTCATCTTTGGAGTGGACAGCTCCCTGTAAGACTAGATTAGAGCCATCAAGGTGGTATTTTTTGTTATTGGGTTATTAGTGATATCAGTAATATGTCAATAATTGGTCAAAAAATATCAGAAAGTTATCTTTTATGCCATTTATTTCATTGCTAAGGTAACAAATAAATTGTACACAAAGTTGCTGGATCATGGTATTAGCTTCTTCAGAACTTATAAGACACTTAAAATTAGCCTGATAATAACATTTAGCTGATACATTACACAAATGTTAATGTACAGAGTGCAGAAAGTAGTACTGTAGTGAACATCAAATTTAGAAATTATCACTTAGGCGTCAGATTTTAAATTTACAGATAGTTTTGCCTAAACAACAGATATACCATATGATGACAGCAACCTTGAAAAAATATAAACTAAAACTTAAATAGTAGCAATGATGTTTTTATTATAACATAAATTAAGCATATTGTAGAATTAAAATTCTTACAATGGGTTTAGGGCTCACAATTGTGTTCTTCTAGCTGGTGCTAGATTGCAGCCTACTAAAAAAACCATATCACATTCAAAAAAGATACTTCTTTTATTATGTTCTATCTGAAAATTTCAGACTCCCATTGGTGTCAGCTATTTGTTAAGTCACTTCATTTAGGTATATTGGATCATTAGCATAGTTATTTAAAATCAGGTAAATTAGTGTCTATAAAATGGGCATTTTCATTTATTAGCAATTGAACTAACAGGGATGAGAACCCACATTTGACTAAACTCATAGCAAGAGCATATTTTAATGGTTTTATGCTAATGTGGGGGCAAGTGAGATAATATAGATAAATTGATTGGGTTACAGGGCTGCAGGATGGGGTAAATCAACTTAGATTAAGGTTTAAAGATTTATTACCAGTGTCAGGTTGGGACCATCTAGTACTAAAAAAAAGGTTTATTACCAGTGAGTAGCAAGGAAATAATCATATGTTAATAATTGACTTTAATTGGAGATGATCCTCAGTAAAAGCTTATGGTACCCTTTGTATTGGCAATCTAGCCTGATAAAGTTATAAGTAAGTTAGCACTACAGATCATTATTATGTAATAGCTAGATCAACTATAAACTCAGTTTAACAATCAGTTAAAATATAAATTAAAGTAAATATATGGTTTTATTATATAATTAATCAGGCTAATTTGAAACATAACCATTAGTCAAGTATTTTATAAAGGTATTAGAAAATAAGGATCATGTGCTGCCCCAAGACACTAGCACAATACAAATCTATAGTTTCAGTGGTAAGAAAAGTTTTATGTTGATTTAGTTAATTTTAGATTTATAAACCTCCAAAACTAAAAGGAGTAGTGCTAGCTGAGAGGTTGACAGTTTAATAAAAGCCTAATGATACATCATTTCCACATAAACATAAATTATGATAAAAAGTTTGTGATAAAACTTCTGAAGTTAACATTAACAAAAATTTATTTATAGTTTTTATAAAAAGAGTAAAACATGTTTTCCAGGTATTAGAGATTTAAGGCATTATTGCTTAAATGGGTCTGAAAAATTTTGGTTTTGAAATTTTTTGCAATTAAAGTGTCAAAATTATTAATAACATCTGCTAATATAATTTAGGTAGGATATCATATTTATTCCATAGCTAAGTGTTCTGTTAGTTTTTCAATTTAAAATCTATCTAGTATTGTATGGCAACTTGATGATAGTTATAAGATAAACACCAAGTTATTATTTAATATAAAATTTGATTTTGAGTTTTCTATATTTTCCCTGTATCAAACCTTTATATAAAAGTTGCTGATTGAATTTTACCAAAACATTACATATTATTATAATGCTGTAGCCAGTAAGAGCTATTTTGTAATATAAAATTTTAATAATAAATAAGTATTTAATAGATTAGACTGAGTATTTATATATAGTTGTAAATTGTCTCAATACAATTTTAAATTAGTAACTTATTAGTTATTTTTAAGTTATTTTCATACAAAGATAATTGAAAAGTAATATACTTTATCCAGTTAGTCTTTATTAGATTTACTTTTTCTTTACAATAAGTCATTTTTTTCTTATTTTTTAAAGTTTGTAATTAGTAGTTTTAGTATTTACAAATACAATTTAAATATAATTATTGTGTTTTTGCTTAAGAATAATGATGCCTGTATGCCTAAATATCTATCCATGATACAAAGATAAGCAATTTAAGCATACTTTATACTGGTTGGGTATAAATTTTATAAAATAAACAATATAATTATGTTTTAAGTACTGGGGAGCACCCTCTGTATCTTAACAGGGAGGAACAATACTTTAGAACTGAGAAGGGTGACAAAAAGGCTTCTCACCTCCTCATTAACCAGAAAAAACTAGTTCATATTGTTGATGAGAGGTGGGTGATAGCTAACACTCTGAAGGTTGGTCTATTGCCCTCTCTTCTCACCACCAAGGAGTTGGTGGAGAATATTAGGGGGGTGTTAGGAGGTGGTGGTGGCCAAAAGCCGTTGCCAACAGGTTGTTTGCATCTCCTTATATTGCTAGAATGCACTTTTCCCCAGGTTGAGTCCCATTGATATAAGTGTTAAAAATTGGTAACTGGCTACTCTTCTAATGAGTACCAAATGTTACAATCCTGGGTTCTTCACCAAGTGATAGCTTCCAACTGCTAACTGCACAGGTTTAATATGTGCACAAATTTGCAATGTTTAATAGTAGTTGATATTTGATTGATAATAATATGATGACTATTATCCATAGTTGAATAGATAAGCCTGATATGGTCCAATGCTATACCTGTATTTTTCCATGAGTTGCTGCTGACGTCAACTATAGGGACTTCTTCCTTTATCTCCTAACTTGATCCATTCTTGGATTTAGAGGTTTACAGCCTTTCTTCTCATCACATGGAGTCTGCAGAGATTTTCTTCTAAGTTTACCTTCTCTTATAAGGATCCTTGATTCTTACTCTTTATCCTTCTAAAGAGTCCCTAATTATTGTATACAACAATAATAATTTTCTGAAGATGAATAGAACTTAAAGCAATTATCAAAATTCTAACTCATTAACTGAATCCTTTATTTATATGAGTTGTTAGGGAATTTATTGAGGGAATTTGGTGTCCAGCCCTCAGTTGGCACCTCAACCATAAAATGGTAGCCATTGCCATTGAACTTCCCTCCAACATCTCATCAGAAATGGTCTTCTCCATCTGGTTAGAATTTCTCTGTCAGATATCCTTGAGACCTAAAATGAACAGAGCTAGAAAACATGTCCCTAACTTTTCCCACTTGATCACAGCAAACCAGACATATTTAGCTAACAACCTGCTTAGATAATGGAACTCTTTACCTATTATAGAATATTGAAAATCAACTGATCAATTTGCTAGTTGCAGGTGGCATCACTCACCTTGCAATTGCTACTTAAATTTCTAATTAGTCAGTGATAAAACCTGACTGATCCCAAGTGGTACACCTGATAGTTAATCATTGTTCAACTATCAGATGCCCCCATCTCATCAGCAACTCTGCCCAATAAGATTGTAAGCATTTATCTGGATTGATCCCAGATGGATTTGAACCTGGTAAGTTATTAAAAATCCTCCAAATATTTTTTAGTACTAGATGGTAAAATTCTTCCAAATATTATTAACCTAAAATTGGGTTCAACCAATATCCAATTCATTTGCCATCAGAAATTATCCCCTAGTGATACACAGGTAATCTAGAAGGCTGAAAAGGCAAGCAAAAATTTAAAAGTAAGTCAATGTTAAACAAATTGAATTGTTTAAATTAGCCTTTGGCTCAAAATTGACTGTCTGACCTATCTCCTCACCATTAGTGAAGGTGATCCCACCCTAACAGTTTTGGGCATACCAAACCTATTTGAAGTAAAATGGGACTGCCCTTACCTGCCCTGTACTTGGCGCAACCTGCCAGCCATCACATAACTTGTTGCCAGCTTGCTAGGCAGAATTATACCTTCAAAATTTTTTTGAAAAAAATTGATAATGATATGGCTAATCAGGTTGAATCTGAATCAACATTGATAGTGATTTAGTATGCCAATCTGCTAACTCTCAATCACAAATGTGTGCTTTGGCACTAATACACTTCTCCTCTCATTCCCCAGTCATTTAGTTTATAAAGCAGCAGTCCCAACAGGTTCTGCTATTGCCTATCTTCTTTCCTACCTTCCCTTAGTTTTTATAAAGATAAAATATTTGATTTTTCATTTATTATTAAATTAAGAAAATGTTAATTCTAATTTCCAGCTATGGCTTACTAATTTATGATTGCTTGGCAGGTGTTGGTATTCTCTCTACTTGCATTGTATCAAAATAGTGTGGATGGCTGTACTGGTGGTATTCTGGCTGTTGCTGTGGGTGGAGACCTATCCTGGGTGGCGGTACAGTCTTAATAATATCAGCAAGCTCCATGACAAATATAGCTTGCTATTAAGACCTTACTTACCTAGATATATATTATAATCAGGTATTTAGCTTTTAAATTTTAAATTTATTGCGGGGAAGGCTGACCATGGGACGGACACTTCCAAATATGACTCAGATGAGACAAAACTCAGTACCAGGTGAGGCACCCCAGAGAAGCGATGCTATCTCTTGTTGCCAGCGGGAATGCCACTTATGGGAAGGAGGAGGGAACGTGTAGGGGGTGTAGCCACTATTGAGCACATGTGGAGGAAGGGGTCTGATTTGATGAACCAGACTGGGAACCAGGAGGAGACCAGCTGCCGGCGATGTGGTGGGAGATATCCAAATATCCACGCTTGAAAGTGATCCACCAAATGAGACCAGAATCTGTGGACAGCTTCAGGGAGGGTGGGGATGGATCCGGCGATGGCATCCAAGACAATCGTGTGGATAGTCCATATAGCAATTGCAACCACCAGAGCATGAAGGGAGGGTGGGAGGGGGAGGCCATTGATGAAGCAAACATATCTCTTGACAGACTGAAGGGATGTGTTTGGTCCTGGCCTAGCAGACGTTGGACTTTGCGCCATATTACTTTAGAGGTGGGGCACTTCTCCAGGTGGTGAAACAGCGTTCCATACTGGCCACACACGACACAGGACGAGTGTAAAGCATTAGAGCGCTCAGCTGTATGATACACCCACCTCAGGCAGCGCCACATATGGGAACGGACTTGAGGCTGCAACAGAGGATGGTGTGCGTATTTCCAGATAGTCTTTTGGGTCTCAGTGGAATAAGGGATATCCATCATGTCCAGGTAGTCCACCCTGGATAGGACATGGGGTCGAATGGGGATCACGCCATCATGGATGGGTAGCCCCTGTACCTCTTGTGTGAACTGAGGAGAGGGGCGGCCTCTTTGGGTTGTATGTCCACTAATACGAATTCTCCACTCTGCGCTTCGCATGGAGAGTAGGATTCGTTTGTAGTGGGTTTTTGTCCCGTGAGGACCTGTGGCTGATGTGTGTGATGCGAGGTATTTCATCAGGGAGTGGGGGTTTGATGGATTGCAGGTATTTAGCTTTTAAATATTTCCTAATTAAGAATTCTAATTCTACAAATTACACCTTTGATTTAGCAGACTAGTTATATAACTCATGTTATATAGTTTATTTACAACCTTTTTAATGCCAGTCATTGTTCCTCTATTATAACCTTCACTAACTGAAACTCAATTGCCCTTTATTAAAAAAAATAACTTATCTTAATCTTTCCTATGTGCTACAAACTCAAGGAACTCTAAATTGATCCCACATAATTTTGGTATGTAAATTATACAGATAAGAATTAGAGATGTATCCCTAAAGTCCATCTCCAAATTTTACAGAAGAGCTACCTTTATTGATTGCTTAGCAAGGGTATGAATAATATCAGCAAACTTTACTAATGGCTAAACTAGGAATTTGGGACCTTTCAAACTCTGGAATAGATAAACCATTTGATCCAATGGGGCATAATATGCAACCCTTAAATTATATAGAAATTTCATTTATTTCACCTTAAACGCAACATATAGAGACTTAGATACTCTCTTATTAAAGTGCTTATCCGTTATATAATTTTTATTCTTCCTACTTCTAAAGTCTTATAGTAGAGTAGTGTTAAGCAACTATCTAAGGTATCAATTAGATTCAATTTCTTAACCCTCGACTATAAATAAGCTCGATATTTTGTAAACAAAGTGGTTTAAAAATTAAGATTTTTTACTTAAGTCATACAAGCTGGTCAAGGGAGACTTGAGATTGATAACTTCTATCTAATTAGCAAATTGAGAGAACCTTAGCAAAGCCCGTGATACCCTCCTTTTTGGTTGGGCTCATTAGTAATAAAAAGAGTCGTAACAATAATCACCAAACCTTATAGTAGGTGTCCTTAAATCTTTTCTCTTCCCTTTCGGTGCATTCCCTTACGTAACGTTGATGGGGGTTTCTTTAGGCGTCGAATCATCTAATTCCAACCCAATGGGTTCAATCTGGGTATGCTCACTACTCGAATTTGAATGAATCACTTCGATTTGCGAACAGCTCTCATTGAATTCAGTTGATTGTTCCGTGGGCTCCTGGAAGGTGGGTTCAGGCTCTGGGAATTAGTTTAAATGAGATTGCGAGATCGATCAGAAAAGATGCCAAGTTGAAGAAGCCGTTTGTGCTCATCGAACATCAGCCAGGCGAAGAATCGGTGGTTGGGGTTCAAATTTAAAACGTCGTAAACGGCATAGGCAATCGCACCGGAATGGCATACGAAACAGAAGATTGGGTACGTCGACCTACAGTATCAGCGTATAGAACTATATCCACTCACAATCTCAGCTTTTGATTTTCGGAGCTATTAGGTTGAGAATTTGTGATCAGTGGCGTAAGCAGGTCCCCATCTTCACTTGGCCTGTTGCATTTCAGTTTACCAAGTACAAATAAATTGACTAATAGACAATAAATGTATCCCGGTATACACGTGATATAGAATAACCAAGCGTTAAACATGTTCGTATAGGAGGAGATCTTTCGATAAGTAACACGCTTGATGCCGGCTCATCCCATAAGCATTAAATACTAAATCAAGTTATTGTACTGCATAGAGCGTTAAATAAAAAAGTAAAGGTTAAGGGAGGAAGCTTACGAAGCGGAAGCAAATCGATGCCCAGGAAAAAATTATGGGAACTGCGTATAACAAATAGTGTGATCGGATATTGGAGGATATCCCGTGCAAGTAGACCAGCTGTAGATTCAATGCGATTGCGACATTGAACAATAGATTTAAATGTCTAAAGAAGAAGGTCCCGAAAGCTATAAAGGAACACAGTGTACTATCTTCAGAATAGGCATAGATCCAAAATATATGGCGTATGATGTTTACAGAAGTAACCGCAACCTGCAATCCCATCATAGATCGGACGGCATATTCAGGCCTAGACCTTCCTTACATTTTAGTCAAAAAATATTGAATTACTTAAATAGATGGCGAGGATGATGACTAGAAGGGCACATGAAATACTAAACCAATTGATCAGCTTAAATTCTAAACTCGTAATAAAGTCCCCCATATTGTCCTCTTAAAAAACAAATGCCAGCACCAACGTTATTTAATTTATAACGACTGTAGTTTTCAAGTCAATTAGCTTTTCCATATTATCTACAGGTAGGTTCCATATCCAGATGTTAGGGTGGCTAGTTAAATCAATTGCAATAGTACCTTTTTAAACCGCTGAAATCCATTTTCTCCGCCATCTATTCTAAACTAAACCTTGATCATGAAACCTTACGTGGATAAGTCCTTTAATGAGTTTACATCAAATCATAGATTTATCTTTACTCATTATTATGCAAACCACCTACCACAATTGGAATAGTTTAAACTTGATTTTGATTAAAATATAAATTTCATTCAAACCAAAACGTTCAACATGAGTGATACTTTTGCATCATAGCATTCTAATATTAATTTTTTCGATGCTGAGAATCAAAATTTCAATTCAGTCTGATGAAGGCATAACTAAAAATTTATTAGCAATTTAAATTCATATACTTTTTACTAGTCTACTTAATAAAAAAATTTCACTGACTGACTGAGTACTGACTGACTGAATCTGAAACCTTCGAGTCTGATAGGGTCAATCTATTTGGGTGAGTGGGTGAGAATTGGCAAATAAGATCGAATCTGAAATTATCGAGCCTGATGGGTTCAATTTATTTGGGCGAGTGGGTGAGAATTGACAAATATCATTGTTTAATTTACCAAATTGCTCACCTGAAGCTAATCGAGTCAGATAAGTTTAATCTATTTGGGTGAGGGTGAGAATTGGCAAATAAGATCGAATCTGAAATTATCGAGAATGATATATTCAATTTATTTGGGTGAGTGGGCGAGAATTGGCGAATATTATCTAATTCACCAAATTGCTCACCTGAAACTCAACAAAAATCAGTATTAGAGTTTAAGTAGATTAAGTAGGATAATCAGCTCACCAGCCACGAGGGTAACAGTGAAGCTGTTAGTCCGAGTGGCTCGAGAGTAGTGCTGGCACAGCCTATAGGCTACAATGTGAGCTTATCACCATCTGAAAACTAAAACCGTAGCGAAGCACGGGTATCTGGATGTTAGGTTTATATATTTTAAAAACCTGCCTAATTTGGTTCACCTAATTAATAGAATACTTTTGGCAAGCTAAGTAGAAGTTGATTTTGTAGTTTGGAAGATGTCACATACTCAATGATTTTAAGTATAAAGAGATGCTTCGGGTAGCAGTTTGGTGATATTTGATTAATTCGATAGGTTTATTTTGTTTGGCCGAGTGGTTAATGGCTTTTGGTCGAATCGATAGGACAGTTTAGTTTTGAGGGGTGATTAGTTATTGGTTGTTTTGATAAGCTCAGTTAGGTCACCTGAGTGGTTGGTGGTTTTTGGTTGATTCGATTAAGCAATTAGATTTTGCTGAGTGGTTTTGTTTATTTATAATATAAATCTAAATTAATAAATTGAAAATCTGAAATTTTAGACACCGTAGCGAAGCACGGGTAAATCGGCTAGTTTTATAGAAATTAATTTTCTTTAGAACAACCTAACTAGACTTTAAAAAACTAGTTAGCCTAGCGGTAAACGTACCTAAACCTGGATATGCATGGGTTTAAATCCTGCACATGACTAGACTTCATGTGGTATATTTGTCCTAAGATCACCTGCCTCAAATTTCATCTAAGAATTTAAAATATATTAAGAGTTAAAGTTAGATTTATAATTGGAACCTCTTAAATAAAACGATGGTGTAACCTATAAAATAGCGTTTAGCCTATCTAGGTAAATTAAGTATATATTCAATTCTTGTCTCAGGTGAATTATTTCGAACATACTGAAGTCGATGGATAAAGCATCATTCATTTGAAACAAAATTAGCAGTCTTTGCAGTTAATTTATCCAGCTTTTTCAGTAAAATGAATTACTCAACATCCATATTCATCATTAACTAGCAAGTTTTCCATGCTTTACTATGGATGCTATTACCATTAAAGAATACTAACATAAAAAAGTTAATAAGAGGCTTTAAGCTAGTTAGTATTAACCAATTTTCCTATACCAAAAATTCATCTTTCTAATTTAGCTTTTTTTCTATCACTATCATACATAGTCAAATATTATATAAATATCACTATTAAATTAAAGAGATTACTACAAATATATTTTAATAGTTAGGTAGATCTTTTATTTCTCTTAATATGTATCTAGATCTAAATCGTAACATTAAATCTTTTTTCTCACTTTTGATTTGCCTATAGGATTTTCATATAAAACTAATTTTATAGTAAGGACTCTAGGTTATAGTAATATTAGCTTGTAGTAGATCTTATATCATTATCATATCACTGATAAACTTATAAATTGATCTTTTTCTATATCTATAATCTATACATATAAAAGACACTATTAGACCAATTAACTTAATCATTTTGTTTTGAGAAAATAATGCTTTTATGTATTATAATAGTAAAATAAATCTATTATTATGATTTTATGTTATAAGTGTATAATATTAGTTCTTAATACTATAGATATATTTTATATACATTTTATTATTATTTAACATTTTCATCATAATTTTGTTATTGGAATATTTTGTAATTACTTTAAGAAATTTCTTATTTCTTTATTTATTTTTAAATTATTTTATATTAAAATATGATATATATATTTAAATTTTGATTTTATATTTTAAGTGCATCTTAGATTTTTGTTTTTTTAAATAGTGTTATCTTTGCTAAGTATTTTTTGTCATTTTATAAAAAACTGTCTGAATATAATATAAACTATATGTTATAAGAAAAGTAACTCATCATAAGAAAAATGCAACTATAATATATAAAATGCAAAAAAATTATAATTATAATTAAAATAAAAATATATAAATGCAAAATAAATATATAAATTACATAATTTAATAAATAAAAAAAATGTATATCAATTATTTTAAATAAGAAGATAGTTGTCTTTTAATATATTTGTAAAAAGTAATTATGTAATTACAAGATGCCTATTATTTCAACAAATTTTTGATAAGCTATTAGTGGTTCAGTTTGACCCAATAATTGTATGTCTATAATTCTAGCTTTTGCAAATATATATATAAAGCTTATATTAAAACTATATTACTTTTTGAAAGCTACTATATGGTGAAATGTGAATATAATTCCCAGTTAAAATTTATTATTGGATAAATTATATCTAATTATAAATCTTTTATGCTGATATTTGTGTTCACAAGACTTAAATTTGATATTTTTCAGTTTAGATAAACCAATAATTAGTAACTTATTTTTTACCATAGAGCTCATTAATTAGAAAATTTTTTGTGTATTATGATCATTAACATAAATTAATCCAGGTTGGCCCACCTCAAATAAAATTAAAAATTAACATATATTAATTACTTCACAAATGAAATTTTGATTTTTATTATCAGCTAAACATTAAAAAGCATTTTATATATCTTGTGTTTTTTAGGCCATTTACCAATTAACCTAAATATCTAATGCAAATTTTTTGATTTATCATTGCTACATTATACTATATGTAGTGATATGCCTTTATTATATACTACTTAACTTATAAACAATAGTATCCTTTGCTTAGCCTTTTCTAACATGCAAAATAATAATTTAAGCCTTCTTAGATTTAGAGTATCAAAGTCCTAGTAATTTTAATTGTGGATCAGTAGTTGGAAATCACTAATTAGACTATTTATATAAAATGTGACATTTGGAATTAGATATAGCCACTTTTTTATAAATATAAAAAATACTAAGCTAATTTTATATCTTTAATAATTAACCTAAAAAATACTTTGATATTTTTAATTTATCACTAAAATTATACTACAAAATAAAAGTAATTTATAATATGCAGTTTTAAAAAAGAAGATTTAAAATGACATAGAAATTATTAAAAAGAGAAAGTAATAAAATAACTTTCTGGAAGTAGGTGTAAATAAAAAATAGATGGTGTTAAAATCTTGGGCTTAAATGCTCACTTTTTAGCCCTGGATTTCAACTGCACAGATTTGTGGATCCTGGCATTAATTTCAATAGACTGGGGCAATAATAGTATGAAGACTATTATAGTTGGCTGCTCAAAAGCCACGTTGAGAGTAAAGTCCAACTATAAACTGGTACTTCTTCTTGAAAATATTCTGGTAGGGAACACTTTCCCTATTCCCTTTTTGCAGAGCCAGGCGGAGATTTTGATATTGCTAATTCTAAGGATATCTGATCCTTGCACTCTTCTCTTAGGAGTAATGTTAAACAACCAATGTTAAACAACTAAGCTAATATCAAGTTGAATCTAATTTTATTAGAGAATTATTTGGGGTTTTTATAGTTAGAATTGGCACACAACTTTTCAGCTATCCAATGAAAATTTTTGTGCTCCTATACTAGTTTTGAACCTTAGTGTTAGGCACCAAATCTTGTCAGATACCATTGTCTTAGATTTTCTAGGCAGCGTAATCCTCAGGCGCTCAGCAGACCAAACAATTGGTATTAGGTACATGAAACTGATTGTTTTGGCCAATGATGATTCCACTTTTCCTCCAATGTTCAAACGTTTTGGTATTTTATGATGACTCCAATCCATTCCATTCTGAACAATTTCCTATAATTTGACTATCAGGGATTGTCCCAATATCAATTTATTGCTTAATTTCATCAGGATGACTCCCAACAAAATTATCATCTATTGGCAACCTCAAATATTATTGGGGATGATTCCTGATGAAATTGTCATCTGTTGGCAGCCTCAATTAGCATTGGGGATGATTTCTGACAAAATTATCATCTGTTGGCAGCCTCAATTATTACCAGAGATGATGCCCAACAATAATTTATAGTTGGCGACCTCTAATATCATCAGAGATTCCACCTGACAGTATTCTCATAAGTTGACCACTATTGCCAATCCTCTATAATTGTAACATAATCATCAAATCTCATATTCAGTCAAAGGGTTGGACTATGTGGTCATCTGCAATTCTGACAAATCTCCCTTCTTGACCAGATATCTAATAGAAGATAGAACCCTCAGTAATAGAAGCCATCTCAGCTGAAACTCATATTTGGTTTGTCATATTTCTATGTCCTCAGCATAAAGCACTCTGTCTGCACTCAATGCCCATATGCTATGCTCAGTTCAATGACTTTGTATCCTTGATTTCTATCTGTTGCCACCTCTTCTCAAGTGCAGTTCCTGTGACATCATGTTGTGCCAGTCCCAGCTTTGCATCAGTTTTGAGAGATCAAATGGTCCACCTGTACAAATCTCAGGATAGGTTGTTGGCGCTCTTGCCACCTGTACAAACCCCAAGATGGATTGTCAGCACTCTTGCCACCTGTATGAACCCCAGGATGGGTTGTTAACACTCTTGCCACTTGTACAAACCCCAGGATGGGTTGTTAGCACTCTTGCCACCTGTACAAACCCCAGGATAGGTTGTCAGCACTCTTGCCACTTGTACAAACCCCAGGATAGGTTGTTGACACTCTTGCCACTTGTACAAACCCCAGGATGGGTTGTTGGCACTCTTGCCACTTGTACAAACCCCAGGATAGGTTGTTGACACTCTTGCCACTTGTACAAACCCCAGGATGGGTTGTTAACACTCTTGCCACTTGTACAAACCCCAGGATGGGTTGTTGGCACTCTTGCCACCTGTACAAACCCCAGGTCAGGTCTCAACATCTTGTTGATGGGGACTATTCTGGAAGACCTAGTTTCAGCCCTTTCTGATTCTGCCAAAGCTTGGGACTTATGTCCACTACTATTCCTTCATCCACGCTCGGTAGGTGGGAATATCACTAAATGCATTACTGTTCAAATTAAATTGGTTTTATTAATATTTTCTATTTTTTTGTATTTTTTGTATTTTTATGCATCTTTTTTATTTTTATTTTTTTTAAGTCCAATACTCTAAGTATTTTGTGTGGACTCTATTCTCTATGTGACCATCCTCAGTATTCTTGACTGTATAGGCATCATTCACCAACTTGGCAAAAATTTAGAACAGTCTCATCTATAGGGCGTCCAACTTATTTTTTCTCCCAAACCCATGGGTATTTCAATAGGCTACCCTATTGCCCACATGGTATTCTTTCAACGGAAGTCAATTCTGGTCATCCATTTTCTTTGCATTGATTCTTTTCCTCAATGTCATATTGAATGCCTGAGATTGTAATTCAATCAGGATATCAACCAGTCAGGATAGATAATGTTTGGCACTCATCCCCAGAGATGGCTCTACTGCTGAATACAATATTGGTGGCAATGCAACTGCCTGCTGTATAACAGTTTGAATGGCGTTTTCTCAGTTGCCAAATGGTAACTGATATTATAAGCAAAAGTGATCAAACTCAGATATGCTCCCCATGTGAAAGTTTTCTCTGCAAACAATTTTCAGAAAAGGTTGAGGCTAGAGTTGCATTTACTCTTTCCACCGTTCTGTTCATTTCTGGACAATAGGGGATGGATACAACACCATGGGTTTCCATTAATTTGTTAAGCCTGAGAATCACATGTGAAGTAAAGTTGGTTCCATTGTCACTGAGAATGACTTGAGGGCAACCATGCCAATAGATCACTTGGTCAAGTATAAACTTTGCCATACTTATCATATCTACTTTGCTGAGGGCTCTCATTTTGACCCATTGGGTTAAGTGATTTATTGTGATGATAATATAAATTACTCCTCTGGTGCTGATGCTTAATGGTCCCATAATGTCTATGGACACTGTGTACCATGCAAAACCAGAGTGTACTAACTGGTATCCTACAATGCTCTTGTGCAGTTTGTGAAGCTGACATTCCACACAGCAGGCTAGGTAATCCGTGATGTCATAATTGATTGATTTCCAGTAATAATACTGGTGAACATAATCCACTGTTTTCCTTAGGCCACCATGGCTGATGACCTTGTGAGCGGCTCATATGATTTTCTCTCATTCCAATAGTTTAGAAAATAAAACCCGTTTTCCTTCAATCCTTTTGTATAATTGATTGTTCTTAAATTCAGTGTTTTCCATGGCTTTTCATAATGCATTCTGAATTTCTTGGGGTTTGTCCCCAAATCACCTTTTATCATCTGTTGGGATAGTGCATCCGCCTAATGATAGATCACATGAACAACTGGTAATTGAGACAATCTGTCAGAATTCTGATGCACCATTCCAGCCTGATGGATAATTTTGAAATCATAGGCGTGCAGCTTTAAAGCCCCTCAGGCCAACTGGCCTTCTGGTTCCTTCAGGTTATGAAGCCAGCGCAGGGATGAGTGGTCAGTTATGACTTTAAAGTGCATTCCATGTATGTAGACTCAGAATTGTTTGCAGGCATGGATGACTGCCAGACACTCTTGCTCCTTCACGGTATAGTTTCTTTCCACTGGCAATAGTGTTCTACTCATGTAGGCTACTGGATGTTTGTCCCCATTGTCATCTAATTGACTTAGAATGGCTCCAATTGCTGTTAACAAGGCATCTGCTTGGATGATGAATTCCCAACTAAAATTTGTGTATTTCAACACTGGGCTGCTCATGATATATTTTTGGAGCTTATTGAATGACTTTTGAGTCTCTTTGCTCCACACAAATCCTTTTTTGGATCCTTGAGTAGGTGAAATAGAGGTTTGGCAATTCCAGTGAAGTCTTTGATGAATTGGTGATAGTACCCAACTATTACCAAGAAGACTTGAATATCCTAAACACTTTTTGGGATTGACATCCGCTCAATAGCCTCTATTTTCATGGGTTGCAGTTGTAATCTGTTAGAGCTTATAACAAACCTAAGTATTTGAGTTCTTTTTGAAAAAGTGGCATTTTCTTGGCTTAATTTTTATATTTGCTGCTGCCAACCACTTGAAAACTTCCTCCAGATGCTCCAAATGATCAGAGAAGGTCCTACTGAAGACATTGATATTGTCTAAGTAGATTAGCATGCAGGATAGCTTCAGGTCACTATGTATTGAATCCATAGCTTGCTGAAAAGTCACCGGTATATTTCATAATTCTTGGGGCATTCTGGTCAGCTGGTACAGTCCTTGTGCAGTAATTATTGCACATTTTTCCTAATCTTCTTTTGGCAAATCTATTTGCCAATAGCCCAAAATCAGGTCAATAGCTGAAAATTATTTCGCCTCCCCCAAGCAATCAAGCGCATCATCAATTTGGGGCAGCGGATAGGAGTCTTTTTTAGTGATCTTGTTTGGTTGGTGATAGTTGATCACTACTCAATTTGATCCATCCTTCTTTTTTACTAGCAGGATTGGACTCACCCATGGGCTCAATGATGGAATGAATAACCCATGTTCCACCAACTTGCTTATCTCAATGCTGACCTCTGCTTCCACTGTTCTTGACCTACAAATAGGTCTCATTCATATTGGTGGACATTCCCCCATATCAACTTTGTGGATTACATTTTTGCGCATCCTAAGTCATGATTATTCTGAATGAATATTGTCCAATATTTTTCAAATAATCAGAGCATGTCCTCCTGCTGATTTGTAGTTAGATCAGCTAGCTGCTCACAATCCACTAATATGTTGACACTTTTGGTAACTCCCACTGGCAATCCCATTTTGGGAAACGTTCCAAATTCATGAAAAGCATATAGTTCCACCTTCAGGAGCAAGTGCAGAAACACAATGGTCTGATTTTTTGCAATTTTCATCAGCTTTTCTCCCAGATTGGCTACTAATACTCATATCTCTTCATGACCTGGCATTAAGATCCCTGGCACAACCCACAATTTGATCCTAGATTTTTTTCAGGGATTGATGATTTCTCCATAAAGTTGTTCAGGAAGTTCCACCACATTAATCCAGTGTTAACTATGATTTGAGCCCCCAGCAGAATATTGCTTGCTGCATTTGCCCTTAGGGTTATTCCCCAATTCTCCATAATTTCTGTCAGCATTGGTTTCCATATCCATCTGACTAGTTTATAGTGAATGGGTATAATATCATAACTATAAATTAAATTGACAAAGTTATTCTTCCTTGTCAGCGGAGTTTCTCCTTTCCATTAATAAACCAAAGGCAACATCTGCCCCAATATTGTCAGGGTGTTTTCTTTGAAATCACATTTTACCCCATACTTCCTCAAGAACTCTGTCCCAATAAGTATGTCATAGTTTGGATTGTCCAGCACTATAGTGGGGGCTGACACCATCAGCAATCCAAACCAAAGTGGTAGCACACTGTAGGCTCCACATTAGATGGTAACGTCTGGTCCAGCCGTTCCATACTCTTTGGTACTCCAAATATGGTGAGATTTTCATACATTTTACTAATTTGGTGTAAACAATGTTGATTGGCGCTCCACTATCAATTATGGATCAGACTATTATCCTATTGACTAGAATATTGACATAGGTACACTCCAAGTACTGTAATAAAGTATTTACTGAATGGATAGCAGCCTTATTTTCCAAATCAAGTGTGTGGATAATCTGAGTGGATAAATTGAGGAATGACTCCTTGATTGCGCTGATAGGTAGAGAAATGTTAGCCTCATCCAACTTCATTTTGACTAGGTCTTCAGGGCTTTTGAAAGATCTAACTTTCTCTGCTAACTGTTGTATGTAGGGGCAAGTGACCTTGCTAACAATTTTGGGATCAATCTCCTTCACTTTGGCTTGAGTTATAGCAAAAACATCCAAGTTAACTCCTTGGTGGAGCGGATCCGGTGAGTCATCATCCATGAATAGATCAGAGATATCAATCTCCTCTCACATTATGTCAGGTGGGACAAGTTTACCAGCAGTACTAGATCATCCCTGATCTAGATTGCTGGTCCTTTTCCTGAATCTGAACCAGTCTCTTGAGGTTGAACAAGATTTATCTGATCCTTTGGCTTTCTTTCCCAACACTGGGCAATTACATGGCCTGACTTCCCACATTGGAAACAGCAGTTTGTCAATTTTTCCGCTCATTTTTGAAATTTGGGTTTACCTTACAACATGACTTAACCCTCAGATTCTTTAGATGGCTTGGTGAATTTGACAATATTTTGGGCCTTCATTTGAATTACTTTAAACGTATGATTGGGGGCATCAAACGTGGCTCCAAGCATCTTCAGATGGTCTACCATCTGAGAGGTTGTTGTTTTAGTCACTAGCGCTGCCACCATAATCCAATGCAAGTCTCAGTAGGGCCAAAGTGCTGACTGCATGGCTATGCGGGCATCAAAGTCACTTAACACATTTGCTCCTGCCAAGATCTGAGCTTCTTGGTAAAAATGGTTGGCAAAACAAGCCAGGGTCTCATCTTTGAGGAATTGAATACCCATGAACTCTTGTTTACGATTTGCCATCCAAGTAGGGCTTCCAAACTCCAACATAATGGCAGCTTTGGCTTCCGCAATCAATTGTCCCCATTGAGGTGAGGAAGCACCAGATTTTGGCAGTTTGTGCTAAGGCAGTTCATTATAGTTACTGATTTTTGTCAGTCCACATAGCTGAACATGGTCATCTCAAATAAGCGGAAGAATGCTGGAGCGTTATCCCAGTGAAAGGTGGTCAATTTCAGCATATTTTGAAATTCCTCAGTTGTTTTGTTAATAGGAGATCCTGACCTGGCCACTCAAGAAGCCATAGGAGTGACTTTGGGAGTCATTTCCAACACACCAGCAAATAGTTTAGGCATGTTTTGGGGCGGAGAGGTCTTATTGCTTGGTGTTTCACATGCCTTTGCTTCAGCATCATTCGCCTCAAATTATTTGCAATCACATTGGTGCTTCTCCAACTCCTCAATATGCTTGGTCATTTTCGCCATCTCTTCATGAAACTGTCAGATGCGTTCTCAATCTGCTTCCCATTCAGTTTTCTGAATTAAAAATTCCTTGATGAGTTCACCCTCTTTCCACTTTAAAGAGGCAACTTTTCCGCATAAGACATTATTAGCTATTCCTAGTTGTTCAAGCGTTTCCTCTGTCTTGATCATATGCTCCTCCAATGTACTAACATTGGCCTGAGAGGCTGAGCTGAGCATATTCTCATTGATGGCCTGTAGTTCTGCCCAGAGCTTTTGAAGCTCTTCTTTATAAGACATTGTTATTTTAAATTGGCTTTCAACAACTCAACTACCCCCTGTAGTGAGCACCAAGATTAAAATCTTGGGCTTAAATGCTCGCTTTTTATCTCTGGATTTCAACTTCACAGATTCGTGGATCCTGGCATTGATTATTTCAATAGACTGGGGCAATAATAGTATGAAGACTATTATTATAGTTGGCTGCCCAAAAGCCACATTGAGAGTAAAGTCCAACGCTAAACTGGTGCTTCTTCTTGAAAATATTCTGGTAGGAACACTTTCCCTATTCCCTTTTTGAAGAGCCAGGCGGAGATTATGATATTGCTAATCCTAAGGATATCTGATCCTTGCACTCTTCTCTTAGGAGTAATGTTAAACAACCAATGTTAAACAACTAAGCTAATATCAAGTTGAATCTAATTTTATTAGAGAATTATTTGGAGTTTTTATAGTTAGAATTGGCACACAACTTTTCATCTGTCCCATGAGAATTTTTGTGCTCCTATACTGGTTTTAAACCTTAGTGTTAGGCACCAAATCTTGTCAGGTACCATTGTCTTAGATTTTCTAGGCAGCGTAATCCTCAGGCGCTCAGCAGACCAAACAATTGGTATTAGGTACATGAAACTGATTGTTTTGGCCAATGATGATTCCACTTTTCCTCCAATGTTCAAACGTTTTGGTATTTTATGATGACTCCAATCCATTCCATTCTGAACAATTTCCTATAATTTGACTATCAGGGATTGTCCCAATATCAAATTATTGCTTAATTTCATCAGGATGACTCCCAACAAAATTATCATCTATTGGCAGCCTCAAATGTCATCAGGGATGATTTCCAACAAAATTGTCATCTGTCAACAGCCTCAATTAGCATTGGAGATGATTCTTGACAAAATTATCATCTGTCAGTGGCCTCAATTATTATTGGAGATGATGCCTGACAACAATTCATAGTCAGCAACCTCTAATATTATTGGGGATTCCACCCAATGATATTCTCATCAGTCAGTCACTATTGCCAACCCTCTACAATTATAACATAATCGTCAAATCTCATATTCAGTCAAAGGGTTAAACTATGTGGTCATCTGCAATTCCAACAGATGGAAAGCAAGCAAGTGTATTTAATAATTTAAACAGAAAAAGGATCTTTCTGATTGTAAAAATTTATAGGTCTTGATTAAGTTTGGCTACAAACCCCTATAAACCTTATTACTTGCACAGGTTTAAGTTTTTGTGCAATTTTTCAGCGTTGTATAATACTTGATATAATCAGTTGATAATGGTATGATGACTATTACCATAGTTAAATGGAAAGTCCTAGATCTCAGCCCAACACTTGGCCAGTATTTTTTCTTGAAATACTTGTGAGTCTTGAAATAGAAATTTATTCCCTTGTACCATCTAACCCAATCTTCTCTTAGATTTCCATTTATAGTTTCTCTAGTTTGACACACAGTTGGCAGCAATTACAATTTGATTCCACTTCTCTGGATCCCCACTTAGATCCTTACTCTTTTTTTTAAAGAGTCTCCCAATTATTTCACACAGCAATAATATCCCTCAGAAAGAATATAACAAATGGATGCTGATAAAGTTTATAAGCTGAGATCTCTACTGTATACTCTGTTTTTACTGTTTTTGTATTAATAATAATTTCTAGAGAATTTATAGTGGGGGATTTATGCCCAACCCTCAGTTGACACCTCTTTGATAAAATGGCAGCCATTGCCATTGAATCACCCATCCTCATCTAAGCAGAGATAGTATTCCCCATACTGGCTAGAATTCCTCATTGGACATCCATGAGACCTCTAATATAAAGAGACTAAAAACATGTCCCTAACGTTTTCCTTACAATATAAGCAAACCAACCATATTTGGCAAGCAACCTAATTAAGTAATGGGACTTATTACCCATTAAGGTAGGTTGCAAACCAACTGATCAATTTGCTAGTTGCAAATGGCATCACTCAACTCATAACTTACTCCTTAAATTTCTGATCATTTGGTGATGAAAACTGACCAATCCCAATTGGTACACCTGATAGTTAATCAACTATCAGATGTCCCTATTTTTTCAGCAACTCTGCCATGGATACAGCTAAGAAGAACTAGACTGGGCTCCCAGTTGGGGTGCATGAGCACCCAGTGGAGGCCCCAGAATGCCAGAGGCATAGCGGTCTGGGTGACTAATGAAAATGAGGAACTACAAGAAACGTGAGGGAATCAAACGTTCAGTAACATACTGAAGGCCCTAAGGCAAACCAGATGGTTGCATTGGGGGCAACCGCAAGTCTTGTGGGGCAACCCCCAAGGGCAGGAGAGGCAGGGAGGATGATGACTTCTCCAGGGTTTGCGGTTGCTGGCCTTCAGATTCTGATAGGGGGCTTGTGCGCCAGCAGGAGATGGCACAGAGACTGCCAAGTTATTGGAAATATGGGTATAAGTATGTTAAACCCCATGAGAGGGGCTGAGACTGAGTTTCACCTAGAGGGGATGCTCTAGGTCCTGCTGGTGAGCTGAACCCGCAGCAGCAGGGGCAGCTAGGGGCCAAACCCACACGTGGTGGGCCAGGAACACCTTGGTGCTTCAACTGGGGAGCAGTTTCAGCAGACTTGGCGCTCAAATGAATGGAAGGGCCTCCATTTAATGGATGTGTGGGAATTAATGGAGCAGCGGGTTCACCATTGGGGATAGGATGGATTATTGCATTTGTGATCTGCTGCCACATGGCAGGTTTGAGCAACTGGATAATCCAGTCAGCAAACATTGGAAAGAGGATTTGGGTGATGATGCACTTCATCAGATCAATTGATGGAATCATTTATAATTGTTTTAAAAGCTGATGGAGTCCACGGAAAACCAGGAGGATTTATCAAATTTATTTTAATTGAGACAAAAAATAATGAACTGACAACTTCCCTCAGTGGGGCTGGTTGCCTTTTAAACTGGGTGATAGGCATGGGAAGTGTCAAGGGATTGGCCATTTGGGGAATGGGGAAGGGATTTGGTTGGCTGGCTCAGAGGGGAGTAGAAGGTGGCTCCCAATTTAGGCAAAAGCTTACAAAATTTTTGCAAATTTTCCCAAATTCTTGGGGCCAAGCCAAATTGATACTGCCAAACCAGGTCCTGATGACTCAAATTGGCTTGTTCGCATGGCTGGGGTGGTCCAGATTTGTCTCAGAAGGCAGGGGTCCATGGATCAAGTTCATTGCAATTTGGGCCAATCCCAGGATTGGGCAGCTCATATGATCCAAACTTCCTGGATCCATTTTGAAATGTTAAACCCAATGATCCGAGCTGTTCAGAACTGGGTTTGCAATCTGAGCTGTGTTCTGATCTGGCTTCTGAAGCAGGACAGCCTGGACTGGCTCCCCCAGTCTGGAAATTGCTGGCTGGGCTCCGATGTTAGGAATTGACATTTTCCCATTTTTGGCCATGGCTTTCCTGGGGAGTGGGTGGCCTCAGAGCCCTCTCCATGCCCCCTGAAGTGAGCCATCTCCCTGCAGACCCCTTCTATCAATCTTACCATGATTGAAGAGGGGGAAGGGCTGGGAGTGGGATGGCTTTGGGTAGGAAAGCTGTAACCAAGCGCTCATCTATCACATGAGTAAGGTCGCCAGCTGTGACAGAGGGTCCACTGGAGCCTTGGGGCCCCTCTTCATCTGGAAGGGGTGCTGAACTCTATCCAGATGCAAGGGCTGGTCCATAGACTTACAAACTCTGCCCAACGAGTTTTTAAGCATTCATCCAGATTGATCCCCAATGGATCTGACCAGGCAAATAACCTAAAGTTCCCCAAACATAGTTACCCTGAAATCAGGGTTATCAATTTTCAAAAAAACCTCGCATTAGACAATTAAACACTAGCAATTCCTGATAATCTAGCCATCTGGGAATATGGGCAAAAATCCCAAAACATTTCCCCTCTTTCCTAGATTTCCAGCAAGAAAAGGACTTGGTCAGGAGAACACCGCTTCAGACACTCTGCTGAATACTTCATTTGCTTAAGTGGAGTATGATCACCAGTACTTAATGCTGCTCAGAATGAACTTTGACATGCAGCTCTCCTCCTCTTCTCCTCACTGCCACCTATTCAGAGCACTGTCCTCACAACCTTCTGTCATTACAGGCTGATCAATTTAATTATGATGATATTAATCCTGGGATCCAGTTTTCCCTCATCAGGGCATATGACCCGCTATCTTATTCAGGATTCTTGGTCCAGCGTCCTCAATTTCCTGATTTTCTCCTCATCCTCAACAGAAGACTCTTTCTGTTGATGTTCATTTTTGCAGCCCAAATAAGAATGTTCATTTGTGTACACCCTTGTTGTTTTCTTTTCACAACCTCTTGGCTCATATCATTCTTAATTCTTCTCTACAGAGCTTACCCCATTAATTTTGAGATTAATTTTCTCCAAAACTAAAGCTTAATTGATTTCAGAGTACATAGTGCTGACTATCCTATTAGCCCGACATCCCCCCTCTCATCCAGCTCATATGTCAAACTTTGAGTCACATTACCAACAGCTACTCAACAGTTTGTCTGATCAAGATCTTCAGCTCTTCCAGCAGATGAGTTGGGCTGCACAATGAAATCTCTTCTACGGTTCTTCCAAGATTCATACTCCTAGTCTGGCACCAGTGGCTAGTCCTTCCGTGAAATTACTGGAAACAGTAACCAACCACACTGAAACCAGATTAGCAATCATCTCAAATGACTCACGGCTGATCCTCCCTCTGTTGTCAATTTCAGAGTTAGATTTCAAAACTCTCCTGGATTTGGCTCCTTTTGCAGATGTGCCTAACATCATTTTTGATGCTCCTGAAATAATTACCTTCACTCTTGATCATTCCTTCCTCACTGGGTTGGACTTGATTCTGGAGTCCCTCTTCTGACTCAGTCAATACTACAAGACAGCTGTTTTGGCCACTGAACTCAATATTAACAACAATGTGCATTTTGAAATCCCCTATGCAGAATTAAGGGCCCAAGTCACTGAGGCTTTATCCATAGCTCTGACTTTTTTAATCTTGAGGACATCCTAGATCAGAATATTGCAGCTTATGATCTTCACTTTGCTGGCCAAGTTCTTCAAAATTGTGCAACAAAGCTTTCAGCCTTTTCCAGCTTCCATTGCTCATTATGATTCAGCTTCTGAGAAGCTTGTAGTTATCACTTGCAGGATGACATTTGCTCCTTGAATGACTATCTCATTTCTGGAGCATCTCGTTAGGATCTTGTAACAATCCCAATCACACATGAATTCCATAAGGTTGGGAATTATGAGATTCGTGTGTGTTGGTAGTTGCAATTCTGTTATTTTGAGTAGGATTTCCTATTTGGGTCAATAACAGAATAAATTTAAATAGATTGTTTCATTTGATTGGTTGTTCATTCTGAGGTTCCCCTCCATTTCTCCGCCAATGTGCCTGGATGCCATAAATTCTGGAGGCTTTTGCACCCCTCATTACCCATAATTCTTCTAGCCTTTTTTGAAAGTATTTTAAAGTGAGTTCAAGCCCCAATGGGCCCTCACTTTAGAATCCTATTCCAACTTCAAGTTCACTTCTTCCAATAAAGGCCACTTTTTGCTAATTCATTTTATTTAAATTTAATTTATTTAACGCAAGTTGTTGGCCAGCAGATGGCGGCGCTTCAGGGAAAGGGGTGGATGCACTGGGCTCCTTTTATGAAGGTCTTGCCCTGGCTAGTGCAGAGCCAGAGTGGCCCAAGGAGACAGAGGCTGGTTTGCCACACTTTGGCCTGTTGACCCTCATGAGCGGAAAGAGGTTTTGGGGGTACCTCTGCCCAGGGTCTGAGGTGACAGAGGCCAGTGTGCTGCACCTTAGCACGGTGCGCCCAGCAAGGCCATCCATTTGGACAAGACCAATTGGAGTTGTTATGGCCACAAATGGGGGTGAGTGGTGTAGGGCCAGTGGCGGACTGGGCCTTGGGAGCCCAGTATTGACAAAGACAATAGACCAGATGGTGACTATAGGTCATATATAACTCCTTGATAATTCTACTTGAAGCCATATTATTCTGTTGTTACTTAGATGATGGCATGCTGCCCTGATCTTTCTGATCCCAAGTAAATCCTTGACTTAATACAATGTAAAGTATTAATACAAAAAAGCTTATAAATTAAACTTTAATCTTGTGGTAATAGTTGATTCTTTTATTAGTATCAACTTGGGATAATTTATAGGGTTTGATGTTCACCACATCTTACCCATGACGCCTCAATTTCAATGGCACTTGGCCAGAGAACATAAAGAGTTTGTTTGAGGGTCTACAATCCATTTGACTCAAGATATCTCAATTGTCTCAGAGTTGGTCTCAAACTCAGAAATATTCTCAAGACAGCGTTTCTAACGCATTTGCAAATAGCTGAACCAATACTCATCTCAAGCAATCGGCAGCATATACCATGGCGATTCATACCAATAATTAGTAATTAATATAATTGAATAATTGATCAACATTAAAAACTAATTTTGATATAGACCAACAAAGCCTAGTGCTTGGGTCATTTAGTCAGCTATTAACTTAAGTCTGACTAAACCAACAAAGCCCCCATGCCCATGTCATCATAGTCAAATATTATTAAGTGGAATTGCTAGGCTACAGATTTTAAGTTTTGCATAAGCTTAAAATATTCCTGATTTATATCACTGATATCTAATATGATTCATAATAAGTTAAGTGTGTTAACATCATTATGTTCCTATTGAATATCCAACAATTAGATTCAGCCAACAACTCAACACCTCTTCTTTCAATTTGAAGCTCACCAGATTAGGTCAAACCTTGAGGGCCCCAATTCCACAATTTTCCCAAGCTATCCTAAAATTGATCATCTATTTAAACAGTTGTAACACACTGAGATAATTAAAAGTTGATTCTCTATTTTTAAATTCAATTAAAAATTTAATCTGTGCTTAAATTCATTTATTTAAGTTCAATTTGACTTGCCAAACCCCCATGACAATTGCAATGAGGCCCCATGGCCTGCATATTGACTGGGTTGCCCTGGTCCTATTATTAGCTTTAGCCCCCACCATAGTCACTTGGGCCTATCATGTTAAGGCCTTTCCATATATTTTCTGGGTCTCATAACCCTTTAGACCTGGACCTACTAGCTCTGGTGCTGTAACAGCTTGGTTCTTTGCTTGGTTATTTTTCTTATTGGAAGCTCATTGGCACACTGCTGTTATCTATCACCTTGCTTGCTCCAATGTCATTTGAGTGGCAATGCCCCTGGCATTCTGGCTTGCCTTTTGGGTGCTTTTGTATCCCAACTGGCAGGAAGTCTAAACTTTATCTGCCATCTCACTGACGTTCCCCTTCTTCTACTTTATCTATAATCATCTCTATATCTCCATCTTCACACTCTTATAGCTGATTTTTAAATTCTCAAATTATATTGAGGTATTTTCTATAGACAGGAGGGTACCCCAGCAGTAGAATATGACTCTCTAACACTGCCTTCTGAGTTCAATCCTGGTAGATGAACTTTGGGTAGGGGACAATTGTGACTGTGTTGGCATTGTGCACCAATGCCCTGAACTGAGATAGCAATCAGCAAGGCAGTCTATGAAGTTTTTGGCCTATCATATGCCACATGTTGTGGTTTTCTGGGTTTTATCCTTTTTCTATTACTTTGAATCCCCTTAATTGGTGCAGTATGGTCCCCAGGTTGGCTCACAGCAAGTAAAATTTAAAATTTAAAGTTTTCTTTAGACATGTTAGGTATAATATCTTTTACTTTTATAATTTAAAAATTATATTAAATAATTTATTGTGAAATAAGATTATAAATCACATAATATATAAGTTATTTATAATATGTATTTTTTATTTTATTAAATTATGTAATTTATACATCTATATCACATATATATTTTTTATTTTGTTTATAATTATTTGTGTTTTATATACTATAATCACATTTTTTTATATGTTACTTTTATTATAATTCTGATTTATCTTATATATAGATATTTTCTTATATGATAAAAATGATTCAAGTTTTACTTTATAGTAAAAAACTTAAGTGCATGCTTATACCTTATAGCTGAAGGTTGTTAAAAAATTTCTTAACATTTTATCTACTGTTATAATACTATCATTGTGTTTTGTCATTTAACTTTTAAAAGAATAATACCTGAGATGGTTAGATTAATTAAGTAATGGTTGGATTAGCCTAATTAAAACTGTGTATGATAGCAGGCAAGTAGCTGGTAGATTCAAATTTATTTAAATTATATTAAATTAGGTAGCATTTTAGTTGTGGTGGTTTAGGAAATATCTTATAAATAAATCATTATAAATGCATGTTTATTTCAACATCTAAACCCAGACTATGTACCAATCTCAGATAAACTTGACACAAATATTATATGAAATATATATAAAATTGTTCAGTTGAATTGATTAGTCTATTGTTTCAGGTATAAGTTTGGCAGTTTTTACTTATTTAGTCTGTATTATTTAGTTGATTTTATTAGTCAATTATGTGGTAAACTTCAGAAATCTATCTATATTACCTCATTTTATTTATTGGTTGATTTATTTGTCAATTTATAGTAAATTTAGTGATTGCCATTTACAATAATTCATTTTAGATCTAGTTGATTTTATTGGTCAACTTATGCAAAAATGATACACACCCATAATAATTTAAGCTTGTCATGCTATGATCTCATACTTGCCTGGATTTTGAACATACTCCCAGCCATAGGACATACACCATGGCAAAATTTATTCAACGAAGATAATATTATTTTAAAACAAAAACATAAAAGTGCACTTAACATATGCAATTAAAATTTAAATAAATATGTCACATTTTAATACAAAATAGGTCAAAAATAAATAAATAAGAAATATCTTAAAATAATTACAAAATATTATAATAATAAAATTATGAAGAAAATGTTAAGTAGTACTAAAATGTGTTTAAAATATTTATAATATCAAGAACTGATATTATACACATATAAGACAAAATCACAATAATAGATTTATTTTACTATTATAATATAAAAAGTATTATTTTTACAAAACTTAATGATTAAGCCAATTGGCCTATTATCTCAGGTTACATACTATTGGATAAAATTTAGAGGCAGAAAATCATGAAAAGGGGTATAGTATAGAGATTGTAACCGAACAATCCTTAGAGCCAATAAATTTTAAGCTAAATGGTTGCATCTAGATGTATTTATATTAAATCATAAGCAGTATAAAAGTTTGATCAAACCTTATTAGAAGTTTGGATCTTTAGAGGATGGCCCTTAGTATTGAAAACCCGACGATTGAGATTTAAAGTTTCGTCGGGAGAAAAGATGAGGTAAAGGTACTTTAACGTCTCTGCCAAGAAATGGGACTGCATAACATCCTTCTGGTAGAATTTATTTTCTTTGTGTAAAACGTTTTGATACTTGGTAAACCCAAACCTGGCTTTGGAATAGTTTAAGAAGCCTTGAAAGATCTCCCAAGCCGCATCGCGGTACTTTTCTTCGTGGGTTTCGCGATAAGCGTAGAAGAGGGATTCCACAAGTTTGGGTCGAAGCTGGTTATTCAAGTTGGTGAGGTGGATGGATTCAGAATCGAAATTAAATTGTTCGGCAGCAAGCCTTGTCCTTGAGAGTTGGATCGATTCGTAAAAGGTTTTGATTAGGGAAAGGGCGATAGTGCTTTACAGCTAACCAAATGGCAAGGCACTTCTTCTCCGTTACACTGTAGTTGCCTTCAGCCTTGAACCAAGGCTTTGTAAATGTTTATCACCCAACAAAAGCATTCCTGGGACGAAGAATTCTACGTGGTTGGTGGTTTGGATTGCTAAAGGCCCACCTTGGGATCCTAGGCATAAGTTGGCACCGCACGTTTGCAATAGCAATTTCAGCTTTGGCATACAATCCTTAAACATGCGCAGAGTGGCTGCTCCCTCGCTTGGTCCCAATAGGATAGAGCTTGATTAGGTACTCGTAGAATGAATCGGCGCCAGTGTCATAGGTAAGGAGGGTAGAAGTGTTTCTAGCTGAGATGATGTCTAGATCGACGTAATGTAAGCCTGGACCAGGTTTTGACCTATCCAAGGTGGAAATGACGGAGATGGCAGCGTCTCGATAACTTAAATCGCCAGTGATTTGGCTTAGACGCACAAATTCTAATTGGAATGAGGCAACATTAGCAATTGTGGAGTGCCTATTTAGAGTGGGGTAGCCGTCAGCGAAGTCAAAATCAGTAAAGGGTAGGCCTGCCGCAGTACTAAAGCCTGACTTGAGCAAGTTGGCTAGTTGGTTTGCCTTCTTTAAAAGCATGGTGTTATTTGATAGCTCGTAGGCTGAAATCAAGCCACCCAAAATGCGGTTGGTAACCTCCCTAAACGGATGCGTCCCGTTTCCCCTGGTGAAGTCCTTGTTTCCAATAACTTGTACAGCTTCATTGAACTCATCCTTAAATCCCATGAGCCAAAGGGTATCCAAAGTCTCAACCAAGGTAACTCCCCAACCTCCGAGCGTGTTAACAACTGGTCGTCCACTGATTATCATAATCTCATCCTGGCCCATCGCATACTTGCGATAGTTGTTGTAGGTAAAGCTGAAGCTGTCTCGGATTGCTGCCCGTTTAGCTTCAGCGTCGGCAATAGTCCTCTGACCGCTACATACGAAAACCAATAACACCACCCAACTTACCATTAAGTTGTTACAAGTCATTGTGCCACATTTAACCCTGTACGTTTACCCCTCGATCTGCATATTTCATCCGCAAACATCCAAACTCATGACCCAATCGCTGACTTAGTTAAGAGACTTGGTTTAAGACAATTATCAAACTGCAATTCCACAAACCCAAAGGTATGACAATCCCACCCAGTGGTCAGACCTCCCTAAACCATTTAACCTCATCGTAGTCTAATTAATCCAAAATACAGTGTCGTTAACGGTAGATATCTTTCAAAAGCTAATAAGTTGTCATAGTGACGTTATATACCTTTTTTACTTCGATTCAATATTTTGCATTTCAATATTTTACAAATCAATTTCAACTTTTTATACTTCAATTTCAACAGCTTATATTCTAATCTCAACACAAGTTTTGGTGATAGTTTTATTTTATTATTCCTGCTGAAATAGTGCAAGTATATTATTGCCCACTCTTTTTTCATATTTAAAAAATATTTGTATAGCCCTTATATCAAATTATAATCTACCAAAAGAAAGCATTGACTTTGAGGAAATCAATGAGTCTGTAGTTAGAACTAGATATGATGCAATCACTAAAACTAAAAAATTGAAATTGAACTATAAAATATTGATTTTTAAATATAAAATATTGAAGTTGAAGTATAAAATATTGAAATTGAAGTATAATATTGAAATTGAAATGTAAAATATTGAAACTGAAATGCAAAATGTTAAAATTGAAATTCAAAATATTAAATAAATTTACAAAATGTTGAAATCAAAATACAAAATGTTAAAATCAAAATGTAAAATATTGAAATTAAAATGTAAAATGTTGAAATCAAAATGCAAAATGTTAAAATCAAAATCAAAATGGTATATAATGTTGTGAATTTGAGGCTTTTTTAATAAATATACACTGGAGAATTTAAATCAAATCTAGCTATTCTGATTTTTAATTGACTAAAGCAATTTCAACTTTAGTGTAGATAATCTAGTTTTTTATTTTGTAGCTCAGAAAAAAATCCACCTAATAGATAATTTTAGACAGGAATAAAATTTGAACTCCAACATATTCCTAATAGCTGCAAACCCATTTTATGCTCAGGTAGCAAGCATTTTAATTATCATATATTGATAAAGCCACAGATAGTTATGAAGTTCAATCATTGGTTTAAAACTTCTTTGTAGACCAAATCTTTGGTATAAACTATGTGATCTTTATTTTATATTGCCTTGTTATCAGTTCCTAAAACTTTTACCTTGACTTGATGAAAGAACTTTTCCTTAATAATAACAACATAATGTTGTTCATGGCTGAATACTGGAGATGTCAAATATATACCAACTGAATCTTGTATTTTTACTTGGAAATTTATTGATTATCATAGCAAAAGTAAATTTAAAAAAACTCTTTTATCTTAATAAAGGGTAGTTCAGAGTCACTAGGTGCAAGAATAACCCTTGAAATAGATACCCTGGTATCTTTAAAAAATCCAGTCAGGATTTTACAGTCAATATCTTTTACCATCATTTATTTGACAAAAGTTCTAGCATCTTTGCAAATACCTCTTTTTGAGTCAAGGGTTTGCAGCAACATTACAACTGTACTAACTTTAAATTAGGTCTATGAGGAGGCATACCACCAGGTATTAAGCTTTTTAAAGAACTCTTTTGGATAGTTTGCTGCCTCTTTGTTATAAACTGCTTTACTAATTGAATATATGCTATAGTATTTATATCAGACTGAGTGTTCATAGATAGTTTTAATAAGATAAAATGGACTTATGGTTTTTTAAAGTCAGGATTGCACAGTTTGCAATGATAAGGTCTCCTGATTGAATGGATTCATGAAAAGCAGCATCAGCAACACAACTAAATTCTAAAGCAGAAGGGAGAGATTAAAAATTATATATGTTAACTTTTTGAGTGCTAATTAATCTTAAAAAAAGAGCCAAATATAGACTTCTGATTGTGTGTCTTGCTTTGGCTCTCCATTAACTGCACAGTTTTATTAATATGCATTAATTGAATTAGAGATATTGACTGAATTAGATTAGTAACAGTATGAATACTATCACTTAAGTTGAGCTCACTCAAAAACCACATTGAGTATTCTCAGACAATCGCCTTCTTGCTTAGGGGAGAATAATGTTTTGGGTACAAATAATCCAACTGATGGGGGAAACCACCCCAGCACCAACTCAAATTTAGTGCTAAAGTCTAAGTCAAAACCCCCTTTCATAGAATTAAAAGGGGTGTCATGAGGTGAAAATATTCTAATCAAGCAATCAATAGAAACTCCAATAAGTAGTCAAACTAAGTCTTTATGTCAGGTAGCTTATTGAAGAAATTATAGTAAAATGCTACCTCATAGTTATATCCTTCCAGTTTCAAACTTGATACTAATTTTAAGCCCTATGAGAAGTGAATTTCAAGCGTTCTGATAGTCTAAAAATACTAAATAAATAAAATTTGAGCTTACTCCAGCTTACTATGACCTCTCACCTACCTCACTATTAGTCTACAATTTTATTAAATACTAGGAGGTGTGAAATAATAAGAGTTCAATCTTTATCCCCCCATAAAGAAATTAATAAAAACTTTTTTAAAAATCAACCTTTTAGTAATGTATAAGTTTTTATTTTTTATATAAAGTGGTGTAAAACTCCCAAATCTTTAACAACAGCAGGAGCATTTCAATACTCTTAACTAAGCTAAATTGTTTGAATCCTGTGCATCAAGCACCACAAGCATTAAAATGCCAAGATTCAAGCAAGTAATAGGTCTAATGCTAAACAGGTGTTTGATCTTCTAACTCTTAAGGTATCTCTGAAATGATAGATACTTCTCCCACTTACTTCTCAAGCTTTTTTAGCACTAGTGGTACCCAACCCAAAAGGGGGAGCTACCATGCATCTTTATTTGCAATTTGCCAAACAAAGGGATTATCATAAATAAAATTACTTATATGGCGCCTCAGCTAACAGCCTAGGAAGCCATATCAGAAGGTGATGAAGCTTTGGAATAAACTTTTGTCTGGTGCCCGCTTTAGCTGGAAGACCCTGGCAGACAGCATTGGGGTGGAAGTATCAGAAACATGTGGCATAAGGATGTATAATTGTAAGTTTTCTTCATTAATGACTATGGTAATGCCCATTGCCTCAACATACTGAGCAAGTTGATGCTCAGCAAAAGTGATGAGATCAGGCACACAAGTGAACAACTTGATGTGCTGGCAGGTTTGGGTAAGATTGGGGTCAAACAGAGAAGTTTTTGCCAAGTCAATGCAAGCGCAGCTTGATCCAAAAGCAAGCTCTTCAATTTTTTTTTATTTTGCATCCTCATCCAA
>JAKSZP010012511.1:0-41525 GCA_022478985.1 Massospora cicadina
CCTGGGGACCAGCCCCTACAACTGGATAGGGAGCAGCATCCCTTTCAGACCAAAAGGGGGCCAAAGGCCCAAGTGGACCCCCTGTCACAGTTGAGTGACCTGTCACATGTGGTTGATGAGTGCTGGGTGACTGCCTTTCCTCCTAGAGATATTCAGATCTCTCCCCTCTCCCCCTCCCCAACCCTGGTAAAATCAATATAGGGGACCTGCCAGGAGATTATGCAGGCCAGGGGCCATGGGCGGGCCCTGGGACCCCTCACTCACCAAGGGAAACTTACCAAAATTTTGAAGAAACAGCCAGTGCCAGTATCAGAGCTCAGTCTGCAAATTCTGGGCTAACGGAGCCAGTCTGGACTGGTTGGGTCCAAAAATCAGATTGGAACTTGATTCAGGTTTCGAACCAGGTTATGAGTGACTTGGACCAGTTGCCCCTACCCCCATAACAGATCTGGGAAGTTTGGATCGTGTGGACAATCAAATTGAGAGTTTGGACCAGGTTGCAGATGACTGGGCGCCTAGGCCACAGCCCCCAGGACAAATCTGGGAAATCCAAACTGCGTGAGCAGCCTGACTCGAATGGTCAAGGTCTGGATTGGTACCATTGACCTGGTCTAGCCCCAAAAATTTGGGAAAATATGCAAAAGTTTTTTCGATTTTTGCCAAGATTTTGGGCATCCCTCCACTCCCCCACCCACCAGCCAACCAATCCCAATCGCCAATCCCCAATCACCCAATTACTCAGCCTCCCCACTATGTGATTCTCCCAATACTTAAGGCAACTGCCCTGCCGATGGGCAGTTGTCAGTTCATTCTCTATTCTCCCCGCACTTTGCACTAAAATAAAGCTCAAATACCCCAAAGGCCTTGCTGCAGACTCTGCCTTTTATTCTCTTGTTCAAAATTCCTCCACACAATCTGGCAAAGAGTTCCTCCACCCAAATAATCATCCCAATGATTGCCAAATGGGTCATCTGGTTGCTCAACCCTGCCACGCGGCAGTGGATCATATCCATGGTAAACTGCCTTGTTCTCGATAATGGAGTCAACTCTCCGTCCATTTTCTCATACCCATCACATGTGAACCCATCCATTTGCTTTGCTGTCAGGTTTTCCAAGAGCACTCCTCTAATGGAGCAGCCTCAGGGTGCCCCTGCCCTGATGCCCATGGGCTTGCCCCCCACACCAGGCTTGTCCGCCACTAATCTCACCCACCTGAGGGTTCCATAGTACCCTGACTAAGGGGAACTAGGCTCTAACGCTCATCGCAGGTCTGTTTACCCCTCTGACAGCACTCCTGCCCATGCGGTGGGCCCTGTGCCGCCCCTCTCTGGCGCACAGACTCACCTACCCATAACTGAAGGCCAACAACCACGAACCCTGGAGGAGTCATCATCCTCCCCACCTCTTCCACCCTTGGGGTTGCCCCCACAAGACTCACGGTTGCCCCCATTGAAACCATCTGGTTTGCCTTAGGGGCCTTTGGTACATTTGTAAACATTTACTTTCCTCACATCCCCACTAGATCTCCCCTTCCTCTAATCGCACAGACCGCTGTGCCCTTGGCACTCTGGGCTCTCCACTGGGTGCTTACACACCCCTGACTGGGAGCCCAGTCTAAATTACATCAGCCGCTTCCATGACATTAGCAGCATGTGTTCAATAATGCTAATGATTGGTACCTCATGGAAATTGCCAGCTAGGAAAATGGCTCTGATATAAATTGCTAAAGCTTTTTCAGCTTTGATGTGGGCATCTGGTAGTTCAACGAATGTGGAAATTTTGGTTTGGGTAATACAAGCTTAAGGATTCCAAACTACCATTACCAAGTTCTAGATAGCTTCGTTGACATTTTTGTGTAACTGATTCAATGTGATTTTAATTTTTGGGGTGAGGGTTGCGGGGATAACAGGAGGGTGAATACCTCCTGTGAACATCACCACTGATTCAGCAACAGTTTTTCAGAGGGGATGACAATCTGGTGTTGCAGCTGCTTTGACTACAATCTGGTGGTCACTGTAAAATGATTTGTCATTTGTCTGTGGGGTATATAGATGAGGGGGTATTTGGCGTCCCATTATGATTAACAAACTGCTCAATATGTGGAGATGGTTCTTCAATAAGCTTACCTGATTTGTTGATTTCATCCAATAACTCCCATGGGTTCTGGTTGAATTGAAGTAGGGAATCGGCGTACAGTTGAGGTCTGGTTGATTTGTTGGAGGAAGAATGGCATAGAACTGGGGTCCAAGCCAATGCTTGATTGGAGGAATGATGTGTGGAAATGGGGTAAGGAGGAGGCTGATTGGTGGCTGCACGTTCAGCAGCAGCCTCGGGTTTTGGGGGAGGGGGAGGTAGGATCATACCCCATGATGGAACTTGTGTGGGGTGGGTGGCAGATTGGAGATTAGTGGACGAGTAATCTGATCTGTCAGAAGTGGCTAAGGAGGGGCACTTGCATTTCGAGTGGTCCAACTCAAAACAGGATGAACAGATTGTCCGCATGCCCTCAAGGCAGGCCTATAATGGATGATCAGGGGCTAAAGGGATAACAGCGTGAGGGGGATTTGACATGGCGATTTTACTAAATTCAGGGCTGATCATGGCATACGCCTGAGGCCCAGCAAGTTGTGTGGCCCCATTTGGGACCACATATTGTAAGATGGGGTTGGAGCCATAGGCTGCCAAACCGCCCATCAGCTCCTGGTGGAGCACTGCAGGGGAGGTGGGTGGGCAAACCAGAAAATTGGACCACCAAAGTGGTGTCCGCTGGGAGCCAGGTCCAAGTTGTGGGAAGAGGGGTGCCCTGCAATACCAGGGGCACAGTTGCTGCAGTGACAGCGTCAGCTTCATATGTTAAGCTGAGGTCAAAATACCCCTTGTAGGGGTAGAAATCTAAAAATCTGGCGGGTGTCATCACTTCCTGTGCCATTTCAAAAATGGCTTGATCATGGTATGGGAAGAGTATACTGTAGATGACCCTTACACTGTAGCACATGTTGCTCCGGGGGAGCACCAGGGGTAACAAAGTACCACTTGGGTATGAGCAAGGTGGGCGTCAATATTCTTGGGAGTAACAAATTAACCCATGGGTTTGAATGATTGGGCAAGCCAGTACGAGTGTGTTTCCCTGCAGGATGAAAAATGGCAGGGGGAGTTTCACCACTACCCCACACTGGAGCAGCCAGCAGAGAATCTGGGACATCAGAGCAAAACTACAATGGGAGATCAAAATTTACCTTCTTGTTAATTTGTGTAATTTGCTCAGAAAGTTATGCCATTTGGAAAGAGAGTAATTTTTATTTTATGAAATCACTTTATCTGGTTTTCCATCAGAAGTCTTTTTTGAAGAGTGTCACCAAGCTGAAATTTCAATATCCAAAGCTTGTACCTTTGCCTGCCTTGGTAGAAGTTCCTGAATACAGAGGGAAAAATGAGCCTAAGATTAACCAGAAGAGTCAGAATAATTTTAATATACCTAGTGAGCTTCCAAACGGTCAAAATAACATAAGAGACAGTCCAAATCGAGAAATTTTGTCCAAACTTTAACCCAATTAGATTTGCAGGATCTAATTTATCAAGCAATCGATCCTCAGAATTTAACAATGAGTGAACAGATTTTTATGCTCAACAAATTAAATTTTGGATTCTGATCCAATAATTACATTGGTGTCATCAGTGGTGCATGCGCCAGCATTGAGATTGGCTCTTCTACCTCAATTCTCTACGCTGGGTGTGGAGGCGTCTAATATGGTTCCATTTATAAAAAATCTTTTCATGGTCAGGCCCCTGGACTCAGGCTTCCATCATAAATATTAGAGGCAGTATTTTGTGACATCTCAAACCTCATGTCTGCTAATCATACCAGCTGGGACACATAGCTTGGTTCACTGGATCAGGCGTGCATGGTGGCAGCCTCCATTGACGCTATTCTCCATCAGGCGTCAGACGTTATGGGTAGTGCTGGTAATGGATTCCTTACAAAATAGGTTTTGAGTGTGTGTTGAATGACCAGTTGGTGTGCCCATTATCACTCGCCTAGTGGCCCAGCTTAAGCTAAACTCCTAAAGTATGTGTTTTGGAGCTGGAGGACACTTCAGAGTCCCATTTTTCCGTTGTTTCTTTTTCCTCTACCCTGGCGCCAGTTGATGAGGTGGTTTCTATGACGGACCTGATTCCCTTGAATCTCCTGGTTCCCCAGTTTTTGATATTCTTAGCGCAAAAAATTGATAAGGTTCTTTCTAAAGAGGGTGCTAATCTCACAAATGTCAAATTTTATTATAAATGACTCCATGATTATTACCACACAGCTGGCAGAATCCCATTTGGTCACTAACAAACAAGATTTTGCTTATTTTTTATTGCTGATGTAAATTCAGCTGGGTGCATACAGGGTTTTAGTTGAGGCTCTGGTAGATATGGGTGTGGCGGGCAACTTTATATGTTTAAAACTGGTGTAGGATCTCAACTTGGACTTGGAATTGGGGGCGTCCATGCTGAGCGCATCTTCTACTCCAATGGCTTTATACAAAATATGGCATCCCATGTAAGTCCTGGGGAACGTCCTCTTTGTGTAGATCGGGCAATTTTCCCATTTCCGAACAAAAAGGGTCCAAAGAGGGTGGCTGTACCCTTCGTCAACCAGGGTAATCTCGCCCACATGGTAGATGAGCGCTGGGTAACAGCACACCCTTTTAATATTCCTCCCCCAGTACCTGTGCTCACCTTGGCCAAACTTATCTGCAAATTTAAGGAAATCTGCGCTTAGATATCAAATTGAAGTTGAAAGTTCCAAAACCAACGGGAATAAAGCCCAATGATCAGAAAACCAATATTCAGAAAAAGATTATAAAAGAGTTATTGGCTGGAATCATGGATGACATCAAGCCTTCATTTGGGATAATTGCTGTTGCTAAATCCTCTTCAAAATCATTGGGGATTGTAGCTGCTAATTTGAAACCCCTAGTTCAAGAATCAGGAGCTGCGCCTGACACCACTCATTTGGCTGAACAAACGCCCAGTGACTGGGCATGGCTGGGTTGGCCATCCCAAACCCATTTTCAACCAGTTGGGACCGCCCCTATGTGGGCTGGCCCTGGGAAATTCCTATTGCTCGTTGGGCCAAAAGCCATCACACCAACTGACATAAACGCAGTCAAGCATTGGTCCAGGCGTTTGTGGATGAACTGACAATGACTCGGCATTCTGCTGAATCCTTTGATGTCAGTTCCAATTGAATTTATCTGCCCCCTCCCCCAAAAATTCACCAGGTTAGGTCAAATTTGAGGGACCAAATCCCTGCTTTGACCCACTACCAATAAAACACTATTTAATCAATTGCATTGCACTAAGAAAATTGTTGGTTAATTTTCTTCATTTATCTTTCCAATAAAACCCTTTTTGCCCAAATTCCAGTTTCTATGTAGAAAACTAAAATGCCCTTTCCACCAATACTCCAACAACCCTTGGGGTTTATGGCCATGTTAACCTGGTACCTTGCTAGGTGTCTATATACAATTACGGCTCATGGGCACCTAATGGTGGAAGATTTTCCTAGTTCAATAACCGTCATACCAGCAGCAGTGCCACTGGAATTCAAGTTTGCTGTTTGGGTGCTCAAGCACTTAGACTGGCAGGCCGGTCTAAAATTAACTTGCTGTTTGCCTAACAGCCCATGCCTTTTTAGTGCACCAGTTTTGTTTCTGTGATCAGTTCACTGAGTATCAGATTTTCACTTTTCAGTTATTTTGAGGTGGGGTGGTAGCATTGGCAGCAGGTGAGCGTTAATTAGGACTTCAATATGCTGTCCTTTGCAAACACCCAGTTGTAAGTGGAGTTTCTCCTTATCAATATACTTGAGAAGGAATGGTGGCGAGGTTCCATAATGTTGCTTCTTTCTCCAGTGGGCCTTCTTCCATATTTTTACCTGGCGTAAATGGCATATCAGGATATTTTTGTGCTAGAAAAAGATAATCGCCTTTCATTGCATTCTGAATATGGCCTGGCTTTCCGTTTGATGGTAGCTGCTATCAACATAAAATTTCTATTGTAATCCTATATGGTACAGGAGGACAAGGTGTTAGAAGTATGGTTGACAATATGCTCAAGAAGGGGTGAGTGTTTAGGGAACGTCCCCTATTGTATCGCCTATAGCTTTGCTCAGAAAGCTGATGGTACGTTGTGCCAATGCGTTGACTATTTCATTTGAATAATAGCACCATTCACTATTCCTACCCTCCCCCCCTCGAGCAGACAATCAGCTAGGCAATCACAAAATCCTGGGTTTTTAAGCTCGATGTTATGAATAAGTTTATAAAATCTGGGTGGCAGAAGGCCAGGAGTGGCTTATGAAAATTCAGATCAGATGGAATATATTCCAGTTCTTTGTGATTCCCTTTACCTAAAAAATGGTCTGGCCCTGTTCCAGAGGATGATTGACAATTTGGTTTGTGACCTCAAGTTCACTTGTGTGGCGTCATACACTGATGATATCCTCGTTCACTCCCCACTCTTGAACAGCATGAGAAGGGCTTAAGGGCAGTTCTAAATGCATTCAACTAGGCGGAACTTTATGTAAATCCATCCAATTGTGAGTTCTTCTAAGAGGGAATTCCTTTTGGGGTAACCTACTCCTGAAACATGGTTATATCATCCCCCCAGAAACCTTGCGGCAATACTCAAGTGGTCCACTCCTTAGACCCAGAAGCAGTTGCGGAGCTTCTTGGGAACCATCACCTTTTTTAAGAAATTTTCTCCTGCCCTCTAGCAGCTGGCTGCGCCACTGCACCCACTGACCAGGAAGAATGTGCTGTTCCTCTGGATGGAGGAGTGCCAGTGGGTATTTGACGCCATCAAGAAGGTGCTTTTGGCGCCTCCAACTCTCAAACATGTGGACCCAACCAACTGTTTATAGTAGCATGTGATGCTTCATCTGCCACTGTGGGGGTGGTATTATTACAGGTGCATGATGGTTTGTAACACCCAGTTGCTTATTTTTCACACAAGTTCACTTTGTCAGAACAGCCGTGGGCCATTTATGACAAGAAGTTGGCCACCATGGCATGGTCTCTTATTCAGTGGAAGTACCTTCTGTAGGGCATGCGGCATGAGGTGACCATGCAGATGGATCATCATGCTCTTATGTATTTTGCAAACTGCAGAAGTTGGCATTATCAGGACTGTATATATAGTGATTTCTGTAGTTTCAATTTTAAATACAATTTTTTGTAAGGGGCGTTGAAATTTCTTCCTAACTTTTTGAGTTGCAACCTTAAGTTGAGTCTGGCGGAGGCAGATGAGCTGGAGTTAACTACAGTAATTTTGCTGACCTAGATCTTAATCATTGCTCCTCCTGAAATTTTGGTGGTAGACTGGGCCCCAGACATGACTCTGGTCTCTTGGGTATTGTCAGCCAAATGGCCTGCTTTGGAATTAGAGTTGTTGTACTAGGCGGCACTTCTGTTACATAAGAGTCTCACTATTCCTTGGTGGAGAAAAACATTCAATTTTGGTTGAAACTTTGGGTTCCGCCCCACCTCCATGATGAAGATATTCTGGAACACTACGACCCCCCTGCAGTGGGTCATTTAGCAATTTAAAAAATTCCTGTATTTGGTTAAGCGGACGTTTAACTGTCCAAGTAAATTCAAGGATATTCCAGCGTGGATAATGAACTTCATGACGTACATGCAGGTTAAGTTGGATTGATTAGTTAAAAATGGTCTACTTCATCCCCTGCTCAGGCGGAGGACCCAAGGAACTCATTGACCATCGATTTCTGTTGAGCTTCCCAGCTACAAAGGGTTTGCCGCTGTTGTGGTGGCCAAGGACTTCTTTACCAAGTTCAGCAGTTTATCCCTCGTTCCTCTACCATCACCTCTGAATAGATGTCCCAGCTCTTTGTGCGGCATGTGAACTCAATGTTCAGTTTTCCACAGGAAATCATTTGTGACTAAGGGTCACAGTTTAAGGTGCAATTTTGGACCAAAATCCTGTCGATCTTAAAGACTAAGCTGTGTTGCTCAATCACATACCATCCTCAGTTAGACAGCTAAATGGAATGGATTAACCAGATTCTCAAGTAGTACCTTTGCTTTAAACCACGGCTGCACAAAATACCTGGGCAGATGATCTTCCGCTACCCAATTTGCATATAATAATGGTACTCATGCATCTAATGGTTTCTTACTATATGAGGCCTCACTGGGGTACAACCCCTCATTTTATATTTAGCTGTGGCTTTGCCTGAATGTTCAGCTGAAGAGGATCACTCACAGCACATTTGGAGCACTCAGTCCTTGGTTTAGGACCATCTGACAAATGCCATCTGTCAAGATTGTGATATGACTTAATAAGCCCTGAATAGCTACAGCGGATTTGTGAGAATTCTCCGACCATTATGACTATCTATGATTATTTGAGCGCCTTAAGATGAGAGGATATTGGGTTAGAATGGGTTCATATTAGATTGCCTCCAAATAAGGCGATAAGGAGATTTCGAATTTAATTAATATTTATTAATTACCCCAAACTAAGGCAAAAAAAGATTTAAGAATACCATACTCTGCTGAAACCAATGGGAATACTGCAGACCTGAATAGTCTAATCTAATAGAGCGGTATCATCCAAAGTTGCTGATTATAAGTGAGCTGGGGTAATTAAAAGAGGAGGATGTTAAAAAGGATTAAGAGCGTTAAGCAGAAGGAATCTTCTTATATTAGTATAAATAAAGTATCATGTGGTTGGAGCAAATTGCTTCATACTTTTTTATCTTTGATTTTTGGAGAACTGATGATCATCACATTGAATGTCCGTTGTTTAGTGGTTTTGACCTGTGAAACCCTTACAGTATATCCCAATGGTTCTACCAAAAATTATAACACCTTCAGTAATTACAAGCATTTTTTAGACTGAAAATATCTTCCAGTCCATTAAATTACAGTGAAGTCCTACATCATGTTAGACATGCACACCTTTGGATGTAGGTGCCCACCCAAAAGTTTAAAAAAAAGATACAGTCCTAATGTGGTGGAGGTATATCTGGGCAACGGGTCATTTTGATTGACGCTTCTAAACTATTGGAAGCAGCATCTCATTCTCTGTGTGTCACAGTTGTCCCTTTTAAGGGGATGATCCCGGTGGAACCAGAGCCTCTTGTGATTGAGGGACAGGAGAAGGCTGAGATCCAAGCAATATTGGCTTCCCAGAAATCATAATATTCATTCTAATATCTCATGGCCTTGAAATGGTTCCCAGCATATGAGATAAGTGGGTCAACACCTGGAACTGTGCCAATTGTAACAAGGTAGTGGATGCCTTTCATGCTTTGAATCTCAAAGCTCCCTGTCCCCCCTGAAGGTTGCCATGCTCTTGGATATCAAGTTGCTAAAAGCCCACAAGATCATCACGCTCACCCAAGTCCTCAAAGGTGGTGCTCCCCCTGTTCAAAGAGGGAAGGATAATGTAAGTCTGGTAGAGCATGTAGTCTAGAGACCCAACTTTATGGGCTAGATCTAGAAAAGGTCCCTTCAAGGAAGAAAAGGAACCTAATGCCTCTGTAGAGCCCTTGACTCAACTGGGGGACTTAGTCATGTAGTGGATGAACGTTGGGTCACTGCATTGTCACCAAAAAAAAACCACACCACAGTACCCCATTTGGCTGCTTCTGCTCTTATTGAAAGGATAAAAGAGGTCTGTAATGAGGTAATACAGGCCGGAAGCCTTTATCAGCAGCTTCCCCTCCCACTGAGCCCCACTTAGCCATTCTTTATGTCCTTGGAAAAGAAGAAAATGGGCCTCAAAACTCAGGGATGGGCTCCTTAGTCAGAAAACACAGTCTGGGACATGGAATCCGAAATTCTGGGTCCAGGAAAGCCAATCTGAGTCAGAAATTTACTTTTGGGAAATTTTAAAAATCTTTAAAAAATTCATCAGAATTGACCCTGGTGGAACCCAATTTGGCTGCCCCTTCAATCTGAGTTAATCCGCTTATGTCTGGATTGGTGAGGGTCCCTCCCTGGCGGATCCAACAATTACATTGCCAGAGCTTTTGTGACCTTTGCATAAGCCGGATGATGAAGCCCTGAACCCCAGGCTGAGTACCCATAAGTATGTCAGCTATTGCTGCCTAGGAAAAGTGTACCCATGGCCTCCTTTTCCCCACTTCACATATATAAGGCAACTGCCTCTGTATGGAGCAGTTGTCAGTCCATTTTCACCTTTATGTTTTAATAAAAACTACTCCCTCCAAAACCTAATCCACAATCTCCGCTGCTTTCTTCAAAATTCTTTTACTTAACCCAGAAAAGTATGCAGCAATCTGCATCCTAGGGCTAATGGTCATCGAGTGGGCCTTCCAAGACAATAATCCGGTGGCCCACAAATTGGTAATCACGATCCAGGAATTTTCTGAAAGCCTATGACATCAATCCACCACTTTATAAGAGTTCTCAGATCTGTCAAATCCTTTCACAACAACCTGTTTACCATTTGGCACCCAGTGGACCAGCTTTAGGTTTACCTCACACTTCACAAAATAATTGGAGAATTCAACCTAATCCGCCTTGCCAATCTGCTAGTGGTTCAGCACAATTTGGGTGTAGTGAGGCCATCTCCACTAATTACAATTCCCCATTTAGTGGGGAGGACTCGCCATTCATACAACTGTGAGGTGGGAACCAGACACCGAACCATCTGGGACATTCTGCTGAGGGCCAATCTGGCCCAAATCATTTTAAAAAATCAATCCGCAATTCTGACTATGTACCTGACCTCACTATCCAACCCCAAAACCTCTCAATGAACACAAGACGAGGCCTAGGCCTCCTAATGGTCAGAGCGATTTGATTCAATTTGATTCATGAGGGTGATCATCATTTTCAAAAGTTTTGAAAATTTCTATAATTTTCAGAATTTTTACTATTATGAATCAGTCAAAAATGGTTGGGAAAATGAAGCCAAAGGTCATCAACTGCAAAACCAGGAGGATGGGTCGTCCTCCTTGCCTCTCCCGCCCTTGGGGAATACCCCAGCAAAACCCGCAGTTGCCTCGTTGCAGCCATTTGGTTTGTTATAAGGCCTTTGGTATGTTTATTAACTTCTATTTCCCTCTCCAGAATATTAGGGGATCCCTCCTACATCTTCTCAGAACTGCTATGTCCTTACCATTCTGGGATTTCCACTAGGTTGTTACACACCCAGATTGGAAGCCCAGTTTTAATTTAATCATCAGATTCCATGACATAATGGACTGTCCACTAACTTCAGCACTTCTCACCGGCCTCAAGGAATCAGGCTAAGCATATGCTTATTTAATCACCATGAATGTGCATTTCCTATGCAACTTAGTTTTCTCTTGCTGGTCGTTCATCTCCTTTTGCAGGGACTTCAAACATCTCTTATCAATCCAGAATAACATTCATCCAGCACAAGCAAACTAGGCTTCACCTTTGGCAAGTTTAGTGACAATGGGAATCCCTCCAGTCACATCACCTGAAGTAGGTGAACAGGTGCTAGATGCTCTAGCTGAGCTTCAAGTATGCTTTGCTGCTGGGGGGACCCAAACTCCCACTCGCACTGACACATAGAGAACTGTGGCCCTTTTAGATGCTCTTGATGGGGAAGCACGCCGTTGGGTCAGAGGAGTACTACAGGCTGTCACCAAAATGGGGAATTACACACCTCTATTAAGTATAGTATCTGATGCGGTCCAAGCGCCAGAATCTAGAGCATCCCGCCTTTACCGTCTCTTTACCCTCCACCAGAAGGTCCCTGACTTGCCATCACTGGTAGAGGCCTTCACGGCGTTAGCACCCTCAGCTGGGATTCCTACAGACATTGCAGTGGCAGCTTTCAGAGCAGCCTTGGACAACTCTTCATCTAGCAATGTCGCATGGGATCCTCTCCCAGTATCCATGGAGGCTGCATTTACTTTAGCGTATTCAGTAGGGGCAAAACCCCTCCATACAAGTATGGCCTCAGTAGCAGTAATGACATCTCAGCCATCAGTGAACAACCTCCCAGATGGCTCATTCCAGTCCAAACCACCCGCTCTTATCTCCGCAGGGAACAAGGGTACAGGGAAGCGCTACCCTGGGGTTGCATTAATAGCTCCATACCCGCAGGTTACTTTGAAGAGTATTATGTCACCAGTGGAGAGTCTCTTCCCCTTCCCTGCGGATGAGGAGTTGAGTGTGACATTGGACCCAAGTAATCCAATCATGACGCCCACCCAAATGGTCCAAGTGGAAGCCCACGTCGCGCCTAATCAGAAAGATGATGTCCATACCACTGAGCCTAGTTCTTCTCCCACTGAGTCAGCCTCACCCACCATATGTAACCATGAAAGTCCCTCCCCCTCAACAGTGATGTGCAATGGCATAACGGTAGACCCAACCAATCCAATCCTGCATGGGGACCAGGAGAGCCTCTCAGAGGGATCTGATGAGAAGCAGAGTAGCTTACTGAAAACCTAAAGAACCACTTCTCATTATGGGACCCACCCCACCTTCCACTTCCCTCACTCTTTCCATGGCCAATAAAGAGGACCAAGCTTATTTCCTGTTTCCCATTACCTTCAGAGTAGAAGTACGGAAGGTCACAGTACAAGCTCTCCTGGATACTGGAGGGGGCAATTTTATGGATTTAAGAGTGGCACACTCTCTGGACCTGGATTATATGGTGCTTGCTCCCCTATATTAGGTGCTTCATCTACACCTATGATCTGCCATACTATCCAACGCCCAGTGCAGTTCCTTATCCACAAATTTGGCTTCTGCGATCACTTTTCAGCGGTACCTGATTTACTATACCCTGTCATCATGTGGATAGGGTGGTGGCGACGCCAACAGGTGAACATCAATCTGGAACTTATCTCTTTGTCCTTCACTAATAAGAGATGTAGTGTGGAATTCCCACAAATTAAAACTCTCACAACAGAGCCCTCACTCAGCTCAATCTCTTCATCTGAGCTGCCCCCTTTGGACCTCCCCCAAGATTTTCCTGACTTCCTAGCCCCATATAAGGATGTCTTTGACATGAGACTAGCAACTCGACTTCCTCCACATTCAGAATATGATCTAGCCTTCCAGCTAACCGTGCATCTTGTCAAGATCAATTGCCCATTGTACCCTCACACAGAGGAAGAAGACAAAAGCTGGGATCTGGTTAGATGATATGCTGGACAAAGGATGGATTAATAAGAAATCCTCCCCCATTGCCTCACCAGTTGTCTTTGCCCAGAAGGCGGATGGAACCCTACGCCCATGCGTGGACTATGGCCATGTTAACAATGTGATGGTTCCAGATCCATACCCCCTCCCCTTGGAACAAACCATTGCACAGGCCATTGCCAAATCCCAAATCTTTTCTAAGTTGGACTTGATTAATGCCTTTAACCAGGTGAGGGTCAAGGAGGGTCAAGAGTGGCTCACAGCCATCAAAACAAGGCGCTGGATATTCCAGTTCAAGGTGATGCCATTTGGACTGAAGAACGCACCAGCCAACTTTCCAACGGTTGATTGATGATGTCCTGGGGGACCTAAGATTTACCTGTGCTGTCGCTTATATTGATGATATCCTAATCCACTCCTCAACCCATGAACAGCACACCAAGGATTTGAAGGCTGTAATGGCTGCCCTTCTCAAGGCAGGTCTTTTTATCAAGCCATCTAAATGTGAATTCTTTCAAGATAAATTAACATTCTTAGGGAACCTGGTCCTTAAGGATGGTTATGCGGTTCCCCCCTGTAAGCTGGAGGCTATTCAGTCCTGGCCAACCCCTACCACCCAAAAACAACTGAGAAGTTTCCTGAGCACTGTGAAGTTCCTAAAAAGTTTTCTCCTGCGCTCTCCCAGCTGGCATCACCCCTCCACCCACTGACAGGGAAAAATTTCACTTTTAAATGGACAGTGGAGTGTCAACAGGCCTTTGAGGCAATCAAACTGTTTTTCTGTCAGCGCCAATCCTGAGGCATGCTGACACATCCAAGCCATTTATGGTGGCATGCGATGCTTCAGCACTTTCATTGGGAGCGGTACTATTGCAGGAGCATGAATGAAGGGAACATCCAGTGGCATACTTCTCAAGGAAATTCACCTCCACAGAACAAACATGGGCTATCTATGATAAAGAGTTGGCTGCGGTGATATGGTCGCTGACTCATTGGAGATATCTTCCTCAGGGAGCAAAGCATGGAGTTGCAGTATGCACTGACCATAAGTCCTTATTGTATTATCGGAAACCCCAAAAGCTGGATCACCATCAAGCTCACACATACAGGGATCTTTGCAACTTTAACTTCAAGTATGAGTTCATAAAAGGGCCTCTAAATGTGCTGCTGGATATGTTGAGTCGCAACCCTGCCTTAGCTCCAGGCCCAGAGGAGGGCCTGTCTGAGCTCACCACAGTGGTGCCTTCCACCATGATCTTCTCCCTCGCCCCTGTCATGGTATCATATGCCAATATATCTCCAGAAACCCCCATGTGCAAACGCGTTTTAGCAGGTCAACTATGTTGCGCAGAGGGAATTGAAGTGATAAATGACCTGGAGACTAAGCAACGCAAACGGCCCCTGTACCACTTAAAGGATGAGGTAATCTTCATTCAGAATAGGATTTGGGTCACACCCACCCTTCACATGCAGGTTTTTGAAGAGCAGCACACCCCACCCACAGTAGGCTATCCTGGTTCAAAGAAATGTGCCAAATTAGTTAAAAGAACCTACAATTGGCTTGGGCTCTCCAAGAATATCCAAGCCTGGGTATCAAGCTGTGTTACCTGTGCCCACTCTAAATCAGACCAAACAGTAAAAAGGGTCTTCTCTACCCTTTGCAACAAGCTGAGGGTTCCTGGACGTCAGTGTCATCGGACTTCATTGTTGAACTTTCCATGTCCAAGGGGTTTGATGCCTTAATGGTGGTTGTGGATAGGTTCACCAAGTTTGCGTTGTTTATTCCATCAACACCATTATAACAGATTTAGATACTGCAGCACTTTTCGTCACTCATGTCTTTTCCATGTTTGGACTCCCAACGGATAGTATAAGTGACTTTGGCCCACAGTTCATAGCCAGGTTTTGGGATTCCTTGCTGGGACTTCTTAACATCAAAGCCTGCCGCTCTACAGCATATCACCCACAATCAGATGGGCAAACTGAGAGAGTTAATCAAGTTTTAGAACAATATCTACGTTGTTACTCCTCAGCCACTCAGGACACTTGGGCCACAGACCTCCCTTTAGCGCAATTTTCCGCAACAATGCCTCCCACTCTTCCACTTGATTCTCCCCCTTTGAAGCAACACTAGGTTACAACCCATCTTTCCAGATTGGAGCACACTTACCCTCAGCAGTCCCGCAGCAGAGAACCGGATCTCCAAGATCTGAGATACCCTAAAGCTTTTCAAGAACACTTATCAAAAGCCATTAGAGATTATAAGAAGTTTGCTGATAGGAAACAACTTCCTGGGCATGAAATCTCTGAAGGCTCACTTATTAAGCTTGACACCCGCCACTTGAATATGAAGGTTTTTTCTAGGAAGCTGGCTAGTAAGCGCACTGGTCATTTTGAAGTAGAGAAGGATTTGGGTAATGGTGCATACCGCATCAAGCTTCCTGCACATTGGAAACAACACAATGTTTTCCACATCTCTCAACTATTCCTCTTTAAGGGAGAGCTTCCTTCTACCCCTGAGCATATTATTGTGGGTAGTCTCAAAAGGCCGAAGTGGAGGCAATACTGGCCTCAAGGAAATCTAGAAGGTCATTCCAGTATCTGGTTGCATGGAAAGGCTACCCAGCCTATGAAAATAGTTGGGTAAGTGCAAAGGATTGTGAGAATTGCAAGGAGCTAGTAGCTGAGTTCCACAAGTCACATCCTGAAAAACCCTACCCACCCAAGAAAATCGCTATGATTTAGTCATCAAACTCCATACTAGACACAAGAACTATGCCCTGGTTTACGTGCCAGGAGGAGAAATGTTTTCCGTTCAAAAAGGAGAGTATAATGTAAGTCTAGAGACCCTTCCTTATGGGCTATATTGAAAATGGTCCCTTTAATAAGAAGAAGGAACCTAATGCCCCTATGGAGCCCTTAGATCAACTGGGGGACTTGGTCATGTAGTAAATGAACGTTGGGTCACCGCATTGGCACCAAAAACCCCACCACAGAAACCTTTTGGCTGCTTCTGCTCTGATTGAAAGGATAAACGAGGTCTGTAATGAGGTAATACAGGCCAGAAGCCTTTAACAGCAGCTTCCCCTCCCACTGAGCCGCACTTAGCCATTCTTTATGTCCTTGGAAAAGAAGAAAATGGGCCTCAAAACTCAGGGATGGGCTCCTTAGTCAGAAAACACAGTCTGGGACATTGAATCCGAAATTCTGGGTCCAGGAAAGCCAATCTGAGTCAGAAATTCACTTTTGGAAAATTTTGAAAAATCTTTAAAAAATTCACCAGAATTGACCCTGGTGGAACCCAATTTGGCTGCCCCTTCAATCTGAGTTAATACTCTTATGTTTGGATTGATGAGGGTCCCACCCTGGCGGATCCAACAATTACATTGCCAGAGCTTTTGTGACCTTTGCGTAAGCTGGATGATGAAGCCCTGAACCCAGGCTGAGTACCTATGATTATGTCACCTATCGCTGCCTAGGAAAAATGTACCCATGGCCTCCTTTTCCCCACTTCACATATATAAGACAACTGTCTCTGTAAGGAGCATCCGTTGGTCCATTTTCACCTTTTAAGTTATAATCTAAACTACTCCCTCCAAAACCTATTCCACAAGCTCCACTGCTTTCTTCACAATTCTTTTACTTAACCCAGCAAAGTATGCAGCAATCTGAATCCTAGGGCTGATGGTCGTTTAGTGGGCCTTCCAAGCCATCAATCTGGTGGCCCGCCAAACAGTGATCATGATCCCAGAAATCATGCAAGCCTATGATGTCAATCTGCTGCTTTGGAAGAGTTCTCAGATCCACCAAACCCTTTGCAACAACCTGTTTATCATTCAGCACCTGGCAGACCAGCTTTGGGTCCGCCTCCCACTTCACAAAATAATCAGAGACTTTAACCTAGTCCGCCTTGCTGATCTGCTAGTGGTTTGGTGCTATTGCAAAATCAACCCTGGGCTCCGCTAGTGTGCCAGGCCAACCAGTATGTAGACTGGTGGCCCTTTGCTATTTCACCTTCATTAGCGTACCAACTCCTATAAGTCCTGCATCCAACCTACCAACTAACCACCAACAGCTTCGCCTTTAGCCCCAGGCATCCTCAGCGTGTGCCCCAGCAATTCCTGCCCTCTTCCTGGGCAGCTCAGGCACTTCCACGCTGCACCACCCTCATGACCCTTCACCAACCCATCTGGGCATGCCCCAGCAAGTCCATCCCCTTCTTGGGTGGTTATGGCACCTCCCGCGCTGCACCCCTCTAGGGTTGGTGGCTATGCAGCTCATCCACTGGTAGCCAGATGGCCAGGTTCCCGCTGGTTCCTCATAGAGAGGAGGCATGGGAGCTGGCAGCGCCAGCCACTCCAGGTGTGATCACCTGTGCCTATCAGAGATCCCTAGTCCTATCTACTTCTACCCCACAGGGTATTAGTTACTATAAAGTAAAAGTAAGAATGGTGCAAGAGAGATGTTTATTAGGAGGGAATGAAGGACTATCTATACTACTTTCAGAGCTACTTCTTTTTTTTAGTACTAGATGGTCTCTTTCAGAGCTACTTCGCTCAAGTACTCTTAGGCCAATCAACTACTGGAAAGCCTATCAGCCTCTTGATTTCAAACCTCTCTCAGATTGTAAACTCATTTATTCATACTTCATAGTGATTTCCTACAGATCTGCTTATCTGATCACCAAATATTAAGTTAGGTCAATCCATCCTCAGAATATGTCAGAATTGCAATGACCACATATTCACCCCTTTGACTGAATATGAGATTTGATGTTTAGGTTATAATTGTAGAGGGTCAGCAATAGTGGCTAACTGATTAGAATATCGTCAGGTGGAATCCCCAATGATATTAGAAATTGCTGACTATAAATTATTGTCAGGCATCATCCCTAATGATAATTGAGGCCTCCAACAGATGATATTTTGTTGGGCATCATCCCCAATGAAATTAAGCAATAATTCAATATTGATAATCCTCAATAGTTGAATTATAGGGAATTGTTCAGAGCAAAATGGATTGGAGTCATTAGAAACTACCAAAACGTTCAAACTCTGGAGGAAAAGTGGATTGTCATTGGCCAAAAAAATCAGTTTCTTTTACCTGATACCAATTGTTTGGTCCTCTGAACGCCCGAGGATTATGCTGCCTAAAAAACCCAAGGCAACGGTACCCAACGAGATTCAGTACCTAACACTAAGGGTCAAAACCAGTCTAGGAGCACAAATATTCTCATCTGGACAGCTGAAAAGTTGTGTGCTGATTCTAACTATACAAACCCCAAATAATTCCCTAATAAAATTAGATTCACACTGATATTAGATTAAGCTGTTTAAACATTGGTTGCTTTAAAAATTATTCTTAAGAGAAGAGTGCAAGTATCAGATATCCTTAGGATTAGCAATATCAAAATCTCTGCTTGGCTCTGTGAGAAGGGAATAGGGAAAGTGTTCCCTACCAGTATCAAAGTATCTTCAAGAAAATGAAGCACCAGTTTAGCATTGTACTTTGCTCTCAACGTGGCTTTTGGGCAATCAACTATAATAATAGTCTTCATACTATTATTGCCTCAGTCTAACAATCTCATTTAAATAATTAACGCCAGGATCCACGAATCTGTGCAGTTGAAATCCAGGGCTAAAAGCGAGCTACAAAGCCCAAGATTTTAACATTGGTGCTCACTACAAGGGGTAGTTGAGTTGTCAAAAGCCAATTTAAAATAACGATGTTTCTAAGGAAGAGCTTCAAAAGCTCTGGCCGAAATACAGGTCATCAATGAAAATGTGCTCAGCTCGGCATCTCAGGCCAATGTTAGTACATTGAGGAGCATATGATCAAGTAGGAGAAAACTCTAAAACAACTAGGAATAGTTAATAATGACCAAAGCGGAAAAGTTGCCTCTTTAAAGCGGAAAGAGGGTGAACTTTTCAAGGAAATTTTATTTCAGAAAACCAAACAGGAAGTGGATTGAGAATGCATCCGACGGTTTCATGATGAGATGGCAGGAATGACCAAGCATATAGAGGAGTGGAGAAACACCAATGTGATTGTGAAAAATTTGAGGCGAATGATGGCGAAGCAAAGGCATGTGAAACGCCAAGCAATAAGACCTCTCCGCCCCAAAACATGCCTAAACCATTTGCTGGTGTGTTGGAAATGACTCCCAAAGTCACTCCTATAGCTTCTCGAGTAGCTGGGTCAGGATCTCCTATTAGCAGAACAATTGAGGAATTTCAAAATATGCCAAACTTGCCCACCTTTCACCGAGATAACGCCCTAGAGTTCTTCCTCTTATTTGAGATAACCATGTTCAGCTATGCGGACTGACTAAAAGCAGTAACCATAATGAACTGCCTTAGAAAAACTGCTAAAATCTGGTGCTTTATCACCTCAATGAGGGACAACTGGTCATACATGGAAGCCAAAGCCACCATTATATTGGAGTTTGGAAGACCTACTCAATTGATGAATCATAAACAAGAGTTCATGGGTATTCAATTCCTCAAAGATGAGACTCTGTCTTGTTTCGCCGACCGTTTTTACCAAGAAGCTCAGATCTTGGCAGGAGCAAATGTTAAGCAACTTTGACGCCCGCATAGCCATGCAGTTGGCACTTCGGCCCTACCAAGTCTTGCATTGGATTATGGTGTCGGCGCTAGTGACTGAGACAACAACCTCTCAGATGGTAGACCATCTGAAGATTCTTGGAGCCACGTTTGATGCTCTCAATCGTACTTTTAAAGTAATCTAGATGAAGGCCCAAAATATTGTCAAATTCTCCGAGCCATCTAAAGAATCTGGGGTCAAGTCATTTTGGGAAGTAAACCTGAAGTTCAAAAATGAGTGGACAAATTGACAAACCACTGTTTCCAATGTGGGAAGTTGGGACATGTAATTGCCCAGTGTCAGGAAAGAAAGCTGAAGGATCAGATAAATCTCATTCAATCTCAAGAGACTGGTTCAGATTCAGGAAAAGGGCCAGCAGTCTAGATCAGGGACGATTTAGTAATGCTGATAAACCTGTCTTGCCTGACATAATGAGAGAGGAAATTGATATCTCTGATCTATTCGTGATTGATGACTCATCGGATCTGCTCCATCAGGGAATTAACTTGGATGTTAACGCTATGACTTGAGCCAAAGCAAAGGGGATCAATCCCAAAATTGTTAGCAAGGTTGCTTGGCCCTATGTATGACAGCTAGCAGAAAGTTAGATCTGCTGAGAGCCCTGAAGACCTAGTCAAAACGAAGTTGGATGAGGCTAACATTTCTTTACCTATCAGCGTGATCAAGGAATCATTCCTCATTTTATCCACTCAGATAATCCACACAATTTTTAAAAAAAAAACCCCCCCCCAAAAAAAAAAAAACCTTTTTTGGGGCCCAACCCACCATTTTGGTTTTTTTTTCCCAAAAAACCCCCCCAAAAAATTTTTTTTTTGGGGGGGTTTTGGGTTTAAAAAAAAAAACAAAAAAAAAATTTTTTTTTTTTCCCTTTAAAAAAAAAAGCTTTAAAAAAATTTTTTTTTTTTTAATTTGTTTTTAAAAAAAAAATTAAAAAATTTGGGGGGAAAAAAAAAAAAAAGGGTTTTTTTTGGGGGGCCCCCCCTTTTTGGGGGGGGGTTTTTTGGGTTTTTTTTTTTAAAAAGGGGAAAAAGGAAAATTTTTTTTTTTGGGGGGGGGGGGTTTTTTCCCGGGGGAAAAAGGGGGAAAAAAAAAAAAAATTTTTTTTTCCTTTTTAAAAAAAAAAAAAAATTTAAATTTTTTTTTTTAAAAAACCTTTTTGGGGTTTGGTTTTTTTAAATGGAAAACCCGGGGGTTTTTGGAAATTTTTTTATTGGGGGTTTTTGGAAAAATTTTTCCCGGGGGGGGGAAAATTTTTTGGAAAATTTTTTAAAAAAACTTTGGGGGAAAAAAAAAAAAGGGAAAAATTTTTAAAATTTTTAATTTTTTTAACCAAAACCAAAAAAACCTTTTAAATTTTTTTTTTTTTTTCCCTTTAAAAAAAAAAAATTTTTTTAAAAAAAAAAAAAAAAAAAACTATTTAAAATAAAAGTTTTAAAAAAATTTTTCCCCCCAAAATTAAAAAAATTTTTTTTGGGGGGGCCCCCAAAATTTTTGGTTTTGGGTTTTTTTTAAAAAAAAAAAAAAAATTTTCCTTTAAAAAATTTTTAATTTTTTAAATTTTTTTTTTTCCCCCCCCCAAAAAAAAAAAAAAAAAACCCTTTTTTTTCCGGTTTCCTTTTTTGTTTTTTCCTTTTTTTAAAAAAGGGGGTTTTTTAAAAGGTTTTAAAATTTTAAAAAAAAATTTTTTTTTTAAAAAAAAAAGAAATTTTTTAAAATTTTTAAATTTTAAAAAACCCCCCGGGGAAAAAAAATTTTTAAAAAAACCAAAAAATTTAAAAAAAATTTTTAAAAAATTTTTTTTTTTAAAAAAATTTTTAATTTTTTAAACAAACCTTTTAAAAAAAAAAAAAGGGGGGGGGTTTTTTTTTTGGTTTAAAAAATTTTTAAACCCTTTTTAAAAAAAATTTAAAAAAAACCCCCAAAAACCCAAAAAATTTTTTTTTCCCTTTTTTTTAAATTTTTAAAAAAAAAAAGAAAAAAAAGGGGGGGCCCTTTTTAAAATTAGGTTAAAAAAAAAACCTTTTTAAAAATTTTTTTTTTTTTTTATAAAAAAATTTTTTTTAAAAAGGGGGAAAAAAAAAAAATTTAAAACCCGGGTTTAAAAAAATGGAAAAATTTTTTCCAAAATTATTTCCCCCCCAAACCCCCTTTTTGGGGGAAAAAAAAAAAACCCCAAAAAATTTCCCAAAATTTTTTTTTTTTAAAACCCCCAAAAATTTGGGAAAAAATTTTTTTTTTCCCCCCGGGGGAAAAAAAAGGTTCCCGGGGAAAAAAAATTTTTTTTTTTTTTTTTCCCAAAAATTTGGAAAAAAATTCCCCCCTCCTTTTTGGGGCCCCCCAAAAAAGGGGGGTTTTTTTCCCCCCTTTAAAAAAGGAAATGTTTTAAAAAAAACCCTTTTTCCCAAAAGGGGGGAAAAAATTTTAAAAAATTCCCCCTTTTTTTAAATTTGGGTTTTTTTTTAAAAAAAAAAATTTTTTTTTAAAAAAAACCCCCTTTTTTAAAAACAAAAACCCCTTTTTTTTTTTTTTTCCCCCTTTTTTTTAAAATTTTGGGTTTTTTTTTTTCCCCCCCCCAAAAAAGGAAAAAAAGGGGAAAAAAAATTTTTTAAACCAAAAAAAAAAAAAAAGGGGGAAAACCGGGGTTTTGAAAAAATTTTAAACCCCCTTTTGGGGGGAAAAAAAAAAACCCAAAAAAAAACCTTTAAAAAAAAAAAAAGGGGGGTTTAAAAATTTTTATTAAAAAAATTTTTTTTTTAAAAAAAAAAAGGAAAAAAAAAATTAAAAAAAAAAAAAAAAAAAAAAAAATAAAAAAAAAAATTCCTTTTTTGGGGGGTTTTCCCCCGGGTTGGGGGGGAAAAAATTTAAACCCCGGGGGGGAAAAAAAAAAAAAAAAAAAAAATTTTAAAAAATTTAAATTTTTTTTAAAAAAAATAAAAATTTTTGGGGGGAAAAGGGAAAAAAAAAAAAAAGGGGGAAAAAAAAAAAGGGGGGGAAAAAAAAATTAAAAATCAAAAAAAAAAAATTTTAAAAAATTTTTTGAAAAAAGGGAAAAAAATTTTTTTCCCCCCCGGGGGGGGGGGCCAAGGGGGGGGAAAAAAAAAAAAAATAAAAAATAAATTTTCCCGGGTTTTGGGGGGGGAAAAAATTTTTCCCGGGGGGGGGGCCAAAAAAAAAATCCCCTTTTTAAAATTTTTTTGGGTTTTTTAAACTAGGTCTTCCAGAATAGTCCCTATCAATGAGATGTTGAGACCCGTCCTGGGGTTTGTACAGATGGCAAGAGTGCCAACAACCTGTCCTGGGGTTTGTACAGGTGGCAAGAGTGCCAACAGCCCATCCTGGGGTTTGTACAGGTGGGAAGAGTGCCAACAACCCGTCCTGGGGTTTGTATAGGTGGACCAGTTGATCTCTCACAACTGATGCAAAGTTGGGACTGGTGTAGCATGATGTTGTGGGAACTGCGCTTAAGAAGAGGTGGCAACGGGTAGAAATCAAGGATATGAAGTCATTGAACCAAGCATAGCATATGGGCGTTGAGTGCAGACAGAGCTGCACTATGCTAAGGACATAGATTATATGAAAAACCAAATATGAGCTCCAGCTGAGTCAGCTTCCATTCTTGAGGGTTCTATCTTCCATTGGATATCTGGTCAAGAAGGGGGATGTGTTGGAATTGCAGATGACCACATAGTCCAAACCTTTGACCAAATATGAGATTTTACAATTAGGTTATAATTGTAGAGGGTCAGCAATAGTGGCCAATTTATGAGAATATCGTCAGGTGGAATCCCCAATGATATTAGAAGTCGCTGACTATGAATTAGTGTTGGGCATCATCCCCAATGATAATTGAGGCCTCCAACAGATGATATTTTGTTGGGCATCATCCCCAATGAAATTAAGCAATAATTTGATATTGGGATAATCCCCAATAGTCAAATTATAGGGAATTGTTCAGATCAAAATGGATTGGAGTCATCAGAAACTACCAAATTGTTTGAATGCCGGAGGAAGAGTAGAATTGTCATTGGCCAAAACAATCAGTTTCTTTTACCTGATACCAATTGTTTGGTCCTCTGAACGCCCGAGGATTATGCTGCCTAAAAAACCCAAGGCAACGGTACCCAACGAGATTCAGTACCTAACACTAAGGGTCAAAACCAGTCTAGGAGCACAAATATTCTCATCTGGACAGCTGAAAAGTTGTGTGCTGATTCTAACTATAAAAACCCCAAATAATTTCCTAATAAAATGAGATTCACACTGATATTAGCTTAAGCTGTTTAAACATTGATTGCTTTAAAAATTATTCTTAAGAGAAGAGTGCAAGTATCAGATATCCTTAGGATTAGCAATATCAAAATCTCTGCTTGGCTCTGTGAGAAGGGAATAGGGAAAGTGTTCCCTACCAGTATCAAAGTATCTTCAAGAAAATGAAGCACCAGTTTAGCATTGTACTTTGCTCTCAATGTGGCTTTTGGGCAATCAACTATAATAATAGTCTTCATACTATTATTGCCTCAGTCTAACAATCTCATTTAAATAATTAATGCCAGGATCCACGAATCTGTGCAGTTGAAATCCAGGGCTAAAAGCGAGCTACAAAACCCAAAATTTTAACAGCATGAGTTGCTGGCCGATCATATATAAATTTGTAAATAAATAGGACTTCAAGCATCCTTGGCATGAGTTGCCGGTGCTCCAAATCATTCAGTGAAACCATTTCAGATGATTTGTAATGGGTTCATCAGATTTTCGCTGAAAACTTCCACAACAATCTTTGGATGACTTTTCAACAGCAAACGCAGCTTCCACCATACCTAATCTTGATCAAATATATAACATTAAATACTATAAAACTAGGTGATTAGCTGGCAATTACACCCAACCAACCAAAACCCCTAATTTTGATACTATTGGAAGGATTCATCTGGTTAAAATCCTGACAGGTGCAATTCAGGAAGATTGAGGCCATCTCCACTAATTGCAATTCCCCATTCAGAGGGGAGAACTCGCCATTCACACAACTGCAAGTTGGGAACCAGGCACCAAACCATCTGGGCCATTCTGATGAGGGCCAATCTGGCCCAAATCATATATTAAAATTGATCTGCCATTCTGGCAATGTACCTGACCTCACAATCCAACCAGAAACCTCTCAATGGACACAAGACAAGGCCCAAGGCTTCGCAATGATTGGAGAGATTTGATTCAATTCAATTCACAAGGCTGATCATCATTTCAAAAAGTTTGAAAATTTATATGATTTTCAGAATTTTTACTATGATGAATCAGTCCAAAATGGTTGGGAAAATGAAGACAAAGGTCAAAAATTTCAAAGCCAGGAGGATTGGTCATCCTCCTTGCCTCTCCCACCCTTGGGGAGTGCCCCAGCAGACCTGCAGTTGCCCCCATTGCAGCCATTTGGTTTGTTATGGGGCCTTTGGTATGTTTATTAACTTCTATTTCCCTCACCAAAATAATAGGAGATCCCTCCTACTGTCAGGGCAAAGTCTGACATTAAAGATATCCCTGATATATCAGTTCTTTTTGATAGAATATATGATATATGTAATCAACCTTAAACAATCAAAGATGATAGTAAAGTCACATAGTAGACAAATAACGAGTCAGACAAGTCGATTCAAGCCTATTGAATTTGAATCAAACATCGGAACACCTGGGGCCAGGCCATAGTAGTCCTAACTAGGCAGTTGACTACTAGTCTAAGCTTTGGTTATCTAAGACAGAAAGAGCCTAAAGAATCTAAAGCTATATAAGAATCAAGTAAGGCCTAAAGCTAATTCAATTAGTCTGAAAAGTGTATATAAGCTGAATATTTCTAAAATCATTCCTTGCAGTCAATAAAGTTGAGATGCTTCTAAATACTTACTTGATTTACTTGCTTTTGATCCTTAGTAAAGTACAAGGATCTTTATTATCAAGCATATATCAATTAAATAACTCTGAAAATCCAAATATTTCCTCTAACTAAATTTCACAATTACCCACTGTCACTGGTATCTTGGCCCTAACAGGGGTTGTTCTAGCTGAAGCTCTACAACCTATATTAGGGCCCAACAGACTTTTATTCACAGCTTTTATATTTTTTATCTGCATCCTTCCCTTGTTATACTAGACTCTTAGCTCAAGCATGGAAAGTTCTTGAGTTGCTATGCCAGACTGGGTTAAAGATATTCCAGTCCCTGACAAATTGACTGCCGACCAAACAAAATATTACCATCTTTTCCTTATGCTACTAGGCGCAGTAACTGTATATATATTGTTAAAGGCCTATAGTAAAATTAAGGCGCGCTTAAATTTTTCTGAGTCTTAATCATATAATCTATCAAGGATTTCAGAAAGACTCAGCCAAGTGCAGACTATGACAGTAGCTAATCATACTATTCCCTTTAGTTCCACAGTAAACTTTCCTGAAAGGTTGACACTCTCAACTATAAAGAGAGAACTGGCTTTATTAAGTGCACAATTCAGAATCTACCAACACTTATTACAATGATGCATGCAAAGTAATGGCAATAGGTTCCCAACTCACTGGGGATGCACTTAGTTGGTTTGTAAAGGCTCTTGAAGAAGATGAAAGTCTATGCACTGATTATGAGTCTTAAAAAGTCGAATTTTAGCTGCTGCAACACCAGTTGGATCAAGATTACAAGCACGTATAGCTCTACAGAAGCTAAGACAGGAAGATCAAGCTATGGAGGATTATACAAAAATATTTTGATGCGTTTCATAAAGAAGATTTAAATTCTGAGATGGATTCACTTCTCTTTCACCAAGGGCTTAAGTGACTTTTGGACAGAATTGGTTAGACATCATCCAATCATTAAACCTCTTCAGGATTTAATTGAGACCACAACAAATCTGATGATTGAAGCACCTACTAATTCAAAAAAATATAATGAAAAGAAACTTAGCAGAACTAACTATCAACAATGTTGGACCAAAGAAAAGCTATGTTATAATTTCCACAAGCCTGGTCATTATGCAAATGAATGCTCAGTAAAAACAGTTTCTGCTAAATCTCCATTAAAGAACAATGTTCAAACTTATCCTATTTTATATGTAGCTCTAAGCCATTATGAATATAAAGAATGTATGGAGGCTTTAATGGATACAGGGGCATCTAGAAACTTCATTTCTGAGAAATTACTATAAAGTTTAAAATGTACAAAAGGAATTGAATCGCTTGATGCAACTCTTGGGAATGGGGAGATTATCAACACCTATCGTTCTGATCAGCCCATTAGGTTTCATATTGGTTCCTATACCTCAGATGTTGAGTTCTGGGTGCTTAAGGAAACTACTCAACCAGTAATACTTGGATATAACTGGACATGTCAGATGTAACTTTAGTACCAGTATAAGAATCATGCCGTTGTTAGCTTTAATGAGAAAAAGGAAATTTGGCCTTTGATTAAAGCAAGATGCTCTGGGCTGTTAATTGCTGATACTCCAATTATAGAGTTGGAGGCCTGTAAAGCAACTATTCCTAAGTACTTAAGACAATGGGCTTCAGTTTTCAGCGAAGAGGAAGCCAATCAACTACCCCAGCATAGCCTATTTGATCATGCAATAGACTTGGTTCCAGGTAAACAGCCTACTCATGGCCCAATCTACAGCTGTAATCAACGGGAACAAAAAGCTTTGCAAGAATACTTAGATACCATGCTAAGCAAAGGTTTTATCAGAGTTTCACGATCCCCATGCTCATCACCACTTTTATTTGTGAGTAAGAAAGATGGAGGTTTACGTCCATGTGTCAATTACCAGAAGCTTAATGATATCACTATAAAAAACAGGTATCCCTTACCTGATGCAGACCACCTCAGAGACCAATTTTCTGGGGCAACAATATTTTCAAAAATTGATCTTAGAGATGCATTTAATCAAATCTGAATTAAAGAAGGAGATGCGTGGAAAACTTCCTTTAATTCAAGATTTGGCCTGTATGAATATCTTGTAATGCCATTTGGTTTATGCAACGCACCTAGTACATTCCAACAGATGATCAACACTGCACTAGGAGGCTACATGGACCAATTTGTGTTGCTTACCTAGATGATATCTTAGTATACAGTAAGTCCAAAGAGGATCATCTCAATCATCTTCAACTAGTATTTGAGAATCTCAAAAAATTTAATTTGCATGTTAAATTATCAAAATGTGAGTTTGCACAAGAAGAAGTAGAATTTCTTGGTTATGTTGTAGGCAGGAACGGGTTTACAATGGCACCAAGTAAAGTTGATGCTATTACTTCTTGGACTACACCAACTAGCAGAAAGGAGGTGAGAAGCTTCTTAGGTTTAGCAAACTTTTGCAGATTTTATCAAAAATTTTCAACAATTAAATTACCTTTAACGCAATTCACCTCTGATAATGTTAATTTTAAATGGTCATCAAAGGCAGAAAGATCCTTTAATGACTTAAAGAAATCGTTTACTACAGCACCAGTTTAGCAATGTCAGACTATGAGAGGCTATCTGTGGTTGAAACCGATGCCTCTGTATTTGCACTTGGAGGTGTATACTTCAGGAGGGGGATGATAATAGGCTTCACCCTACAGCCTACTACTCAAAGAAGTTTATCCCAGATGAATGTAATTACCCCATTTATGATAAAGAGATGTTAGCCATTGTTCAGACCTTGAAGCATTGTAGAAGATACCTATGCTGGGCTAAACATCCAGTTACCATTCTGACTGATCATAAAAACTTAACTTACTTTTTCTCTCCTCAGCAACTAGTCAACGTCAAGCCAGATGGGCTCTCACTTTAGCTGACTATGAGCTAGAAATTGGTTATAAACCAGGAAAAATTAATGTAGTCCCAGATGCTTTAAGTAGAAGATCAGATCTTATCCCAGATGAAGGGGAGATAGAAGACTATAATACTCAAGTCTTATTAAAAACAAACAGAAATATATCAACTTTTTCACCTTGTCCTAGTAAAATGGGAGGACAAATTGATCAAAGCCCAGAAAAAGACACTTTATGCCAGAAATCATTTCTGATCTAAAGAATAACAACATTAGCATTTGGTACCAAAAGGGTTATTCACTTAAAAGATATCTTCTACTTTGGAAACAGTGTCTCTATATACCTGAGGTCCTCATCAGCTAACTATATTACATGAATACCATGACACAAGCATGGAAGGTCACCCTGAAAGAAATAAAATGCTTTTACTTATTCAGAGAACTTACCGTTGGCCTGGTTTGATAAAAGATGTGATCAAGTACCTAGCTGGTTGTGAGACCTGTTGTTGTACAAAGGCTAGAAGAGGACACCCACAGGGCTTACTGGAACCCATAAGTATGGCAAAAAACCATGGGAATCAGTTTTCTTGAATTTTATAGTTGAATTACCAAATACAAATGGTTACAATGCTATTTCAGTAGTCGTTGATAGATTTACAAAGATGGCTCACTTTATACCTACTAAAACATCTGTAACAGCTAAGGAAACAGCCTAACTATCTATAAAAAATGTCTTTCTTTTACATGGCATTCCCAAAGAAGTGATAACAGACCGTGGCGCTCAGTTTACATCGAATTTTTGGAATCAAGTAATGAAGGACCTAGGTTTTAAAAGATGTCTATCCACTTCATATCATCCTCAAACTGATGGACAGACAGAACGCGTAAATCAAGTATTAGAGCAGTATCTAAGATGCTATGTGAATTATAAACAAAAAAATTGGGAAGAGCTTCTAACAATGGCCCAGTTCTGCTATAATAACTTGGACCATGCTTCTATAGGTATGTCACCCTTTATGGCAAATTATGGTTATGATGTGAATTGGGGACCCAACTTCACTGAAATCTCAGAAACCCCCATCAGGTAGAGACTTTATTAAAGATATTCAACAAACTCATTCCTTATGCATTGCAAATCTAAAAAGAGCAATCAGGACATATAAGGATTTTGCTGATAAGAAAAGAGTACCTGGAAAGATCCTAGAAATTGGAGATGAATTTTACCTAGATGCAAGAAATGTACCTATAAGTGTTCCATCACTAAAATAGCACACCAACGCATAGGATCTTTTACAGTAGAGAAAACTATAGGTAAGGTAGCATTTCAAATAGCATTACCCAAGGAATGGAAAATCCACAATGTATTTCACCAATCTTTTTTACATAAGAAATATGGTATCTCTCTACCCATCAACAGATCAAAACAGCTGCCCCTACATTGATTAAAGGAGGGACTCCAGAGTATGAAGTAGAAGCAATCCTTAAAAGTAGAAAGCATTATGGAAAGATTCAGTACCTGATAAAATGGGTAGGGTACCCTGTTGAAGAAAGTACTTGGGAACCAGAGGAAAACCCTAAAAATGCAAAAAATCTACTTCAAGGTTGGAAAAAAGAAAATTGCAGATGGCTTCAGCCTTGGTGGGGGATAATGTCAGGGCAAAGTCTGACATTAAAGATATCCCTGATATATCAGTTCTTTTTGATAGAATATATGATATATGTAATCAACTTAAACAATCAAAGATGATAGTAAAGTCACATAGTAGACAAATAACGAGTCAGACAAGTCGATTCAAGCCTATTGAATTTGAATCAAACATCGGAACACCTGGGGCCAGGCCATAGTAGTCCTAACTAGGCAGTTGACTACTAGTCTAAGCTTTGGTTATCTAAGACAGAAAGAGCCTAAAGAATCTAAAGCTATATAAGAATCAAGTAAGGCCTAAAGCTAATTCAATTAGTCTGAAAAGTGTATATAAGCTGAATATTTCTAAAATCATTCCTTGCAGTCAATAAAGTTGAGATGCTTCTAAATACTTACTTGATTTACTTGCTTTTGATCCTTAGTAAAGTACAAGGATCTTTATTATCAAGCATATATCAATTAAATAACTCTGAAAATCCAAATATTTCCTCTAACTAAATTTCACAATTACCCACTGTCACTGGTATCTTGGCCCTAACAGGGGTTGGTCTAGCTGAAGCTCTACAACCTATATTAGGGCCCAACAGACTTTTATTCACAGCTTTTATATTTTTTATCTGCATCCTTCCCTTGTTATACTAGACTCTTAGCTCAAGCATGGAAAGTTCTTGAGTTGCTATGCCAGACTGGGTTAAAGATATTCCAGTCCCTGACACCTACAACTGCTCAGAACTGCTATACCTTGGCATTCTCAGCTTTCCACTGGGTTGTTACACACCCAGATTGGAAGCCCAGTCTTACTTTAATCATCAGATTCCATGACAGAGAACCCCCTGTGCCTCACCACACTGAATTCCCATTCAACACTAAAAAGGGGTAAGAAGGCAGCTGTCTCTCTCATAAACCAGGGATAATTGGCCTATATGTGGTAACCAAGTAATGGGTGATGGCGTACCCCTTAAAGTTACCCCTTTCCCCTTACTTTACTACTCAAGAGCTTCTCCAGTGTATCAGGGGGCGTGCATGGAGGTTGTGGTGGTAAGAGGAAGCTTCCAGAGGGAAAGTGGCGGGCATTTATCCTTGGTGATAATTTCAGGATCTGTCAAAGAACAATAAATTAAATAAATTGAGGGGTGGTGGAATTGAGCCAGTTGCAGTACAATTGGGTTCAAGAACCTATCAGGGTGCTTACCTCCCGCTGAAAAGGGAGGTACAACTCTAGTGGGTTCAAGGGAAACAAATCCAATCAGTACCCAATGAGATTGTCCCTTTGCGGCCTGGCCATGGGTGCAACAAGTTGCCCACTGGATGTAGCGTCACCAATCTGCCAAGCGTAATTGCGCTGAGAAGGTAAATTTATTGAAAAATTTTGAGCGAGAGTTAGCTGGCCAGCAGAAGGTTGATTTGGTGTCAAATTAGTTGCAGAATTTTATCCCTCTTGAATCAGTTGAGATAGTGATACCTTCAGTTCATGCAACCCTATATATTTTCTAATCCCTCTAGTACTTAACACAACTTTCCCTCACTGTAAAGTTGTCAGTCAATTTTCAAAATTTGTTTAATAAACAAAAAGGCTTTTTCAACCCAGTCTTGTTTATAAACTTTTACCATTTTCTGCTGCTGCCAAAATCAAGTACCATGTTCCTGGGGTTGCGAAATGACTGAGCCTTAGTGGCCATTATCACATTATTGCTGCCTTCTCTCCTCAAGTGGGGTTATTAAATTAGTAACTTTTTGTAATTTTACCTGCTGTCACTATTCCAATATGACTGGATGATAAGCCCTAAGTTTATATGGCAAAATAAATGGAATCCGCCAGAATCAAACTGGTACTGGTAATTTAAGCGATAGAAAATGAGGCATTTGGTGAATTGAGAGGATTTATGCTGAGATTTGATATGAATGAGAGTAATTCGAAAAGAGAAGTAGAATAGAAGATTACCAAGCCAAGGATGCATCCAGCTGGGGAACTGAGGTATAAAGAGTCTGATGGAAGATTAAAGAGGGGGTTTTTTTACAAGAAAGGAGGGCGTGCAGATAAGTCTGTGATTTATTTTAAAATAAAGGTCAAAATAAGGGGCAATAGCTCCATACATATTTTATTAAGTTCTATTATAAGTTGGCAATCCTCATATCATCCAATTTGATTGCTCAATGGCTCATACCCTGTGCAAAACCAACTCGGCGGAATCGAGCCTAAACGCCAAGAATTAACAGCTGTGCTCACTACAGGGGGACCATTGATAAACTAAATAACTTCCTCAATTACACCTATGGCGCAACCAGCGCATTGCAAGTGGTTACCCCCAGTGACTGAATTCTCTCGATATGGGGAACTGAAGCTTGCTTTGGATACCCTACTTCAGGCGCAAATAGTGTTGTTTTAGGAGAATAAGAATATTACTGAGCAGCTCAACCATGCCTTCTGCCAACTGCTTCTGGTGGGTGACCATACCAACCAACTTACCAACCTTTTGAGCAGTACAACGGAGCGGCTAGACTGTGCGGAGTATAAATTAGACAAGATTGTTAAGGAAAAAGAAATCTGCAGTAACAGGATGCCCTCATTTAACTGTGATGATAACATACATAGGTTTTTCAAGCAGTTTGAGCTTGCCATAGAGGGGGCTTCCAATCAATGAAAAGCTAAACTATTGTTATATGCATTGGATGTTTCAAGTGCTGATCAAGTTACTTGTTATCTTAAAGACAGTACTGTAGCGTACCAAGAGGTGAAGGAGACTGTAATTCGCCTGTTTGGGGGCAAAGCGAAAATGGCTCAACGCAAGGCAGATTTTTTAACAATATCTTTTCAAAAAAATGAGTCTTTAACACAGTTTGCAGAGTGATTCACTAATGAGGCTCATGTGTTGTTGGGTGCCAATGTCTTATCTAATGAGGAGGTGAGTATAGCAATGATGGAGGCTGTCAAACCATATTGGGAACTCTACAACGCTATGTCCCATGTGTTGGATGGGGATACCAGACTCATCCAAATTGCGAACACTTTATGTCGGCTCTCCGCCATGAACAGCGCCCCCAACGTAGCCCAGAAAATTGCTGTTGCCCCCACTCCAACCCTTGCTGAATATAGGCTGCAGCGACTGGGTTATCAGCCGCTGGAACATATTCATCTCTCACATGAGTCAATAGACTCTTTCTGGCCCATGTACGCTTCACCAGTTTGTCCGCGACCTTGGAACCTTACCAGCAATATTTGACCTAGTTCTTCCGCCCCTAACTATATACGCGCACCTTTTATGAACACTTGCTTTCAGAGTGGCCAAAGAGGGCATTATGCAGACAATTGCCTTAGCCACCCACATGTGTATGCAATGCCAACAAAGATAATTAAGCAGGGAAAATCTCGAGCAGAGTAGAGATGGGATGCTATATCTCCACTAAGTCCAATTCACTTGTCCCCAACAATCCTCAACCATCTTTTTGGGTAAAAATTGAACCTCAATTGGATGATGTGTTATACCAGCAGCTTTCATTGGATACCCCTGCTTCTGCTTCCATGAGTAAAGGCTCACCCCATTGGGCCAAGCTTTGCCAGGATGTGCAGAAGCCATATGCGTGACAGATCCTGGAACAGACTGGCATTAGCAAGCCAGATCCTTCACTGAACGTTACTCCTTTAGTAGGGGTTATCATAGCTATTCTAGCGGAGAAAATCGCTAGTGAGTATCCTCAAGTCAGCAAGGGCACTTCTTCTTTTTGAGTAGCACAGAGCCCTTGAACGTACAAGCAATACACACCAATGATTCTTCTTACTCAGAATGTACTTATTGCGACATATTCATTCAAAACACGAAAATCCGCGCTATCATAGACATGGGAGCACCTGTGAACATAGTCTCCACTTGGTTGGTGGCTAAACTTATGTTGAAACTGGATGTGGACCATTGCATAGTATATGGGACCATGGGAACGCACAGCACTGTGTCAAAAGGAGCATATAGCGCATTGCCTTTACAATTTGGGTCAGTCCAGGTGTCTGCTCCAGCGGTGGTTTTGCCAAATAAACACTACAGTATGTTAATTGGTGCAGCTTTCATGAGTAAATTTGGCGTTGTGATAGATATGGAGGAAGAAACCCTTACTATGTTCAGCCAACAGATTCTAGTATATTTTTCCTCTGGTGGAATCCCAACAGATCCAGTCCACTCTGGTCAGGTCAATCTAGCATACAGTGATGGATTAATCCCTGTTCGCTACCAGTGACTGAGTCAGTGGACCAAGATCCTCCCCAACCAGATATATGAGTATAAAGGAATCCCACTTTGAGCAACGCGCCCTTTAAGCTTACTGTCTGGACACCAGGGCATAATAGGGACTGGGCTCGAAATTGAAGTCCCTAAGGGGCTTTATGGAGAAATCCTGGCGCCTCATCAGCACTCGCAGCTCAAACCACACATGGCTCCAGGGTTATTGTTTCCTGGGAATGGGGAGGTGAAGGTGCTGCTCGCGAACCTACAGAAGGAGACAATAACAATCAGGTGGCACCAAGTGGTGGCTTACCTACACTTTGTCCTTATTGGGGAAGTTTGTCGTATTCATGACTTTGGCTCATGGGAGAATCTCAGACTACTGGCTTGTTCCTCGTTCAGCGTACTGACTGTAGTACCATGGGAAGCGCTCATGGGATTATCAGCGGAACAACAAGATAAGTCTATGTCCTTATTTAAAAAAAGTATCAGGATATTTTTACTAATGACAATCATGACCTGGGGTGTGCTCAAGGGGTGGTACATCAGATAGATATGGGGGATCACCCTCCCATTCATTCATGACCAATTAGATGTTCAAAAGCAGTGGAAGAGGTTGTCTTTGACGAAGTAGATAAAATTATTGAGCAAGGAATGCTAGAGTCATCAAACAGTCCGTGGGCGTCGCCTGTGCTCATTGTAAAGAAGAAGGATGGCATGAATCAAGTGGTTATTGACTATCGTAAACTCAATAATGTAACAAAGAAGGATTCCTACCCTCTTCCACGGATTGATGATGCATTAGACTGATTGGGTGGGGCAAACTATTTTTCCACCATGGATCTGATCTTGGGATACTGGCAGATCGAATTACCATTAGTGGAATGGGAGAAATGTGCAATCATCACATCTTGAGAGTTGTTCCAGCTGATGCGCATGTCGCAAGGGTTGTTTAACACTACAGTTATGTTCCATCATGCCATGGATACAATTTTAGGTGATTTAAAGCTGTCATGTGTTCTCCTTTACCTTGATGACATCAATGTGTTTTTGCAGATGTTTACAGAGCACCTGGCCCACTTGGAGCAAGTGTTTCAGTGCCTCACTGCCACTAATATCAAAATTAAGCCACAAAAGTGTCATTTCTTTAAAGAGCAATTGTAATACCTCAGATTTGTTGTAGATCCAAATGGACTTAAACTGCAACCGGCTAATGTGGACGCAAAAAGCAAGATGATTTGGCCAGGGAATAAACAGGACATTCAGGTGTTTCTGAGGATGGTTGGGTACTACCAATGGTTCATTCCCAATTTCAGCTGCATTGGGGCCCCAATTTTCGAGTTATTAAAGAAAAACGCTTTCTTTGATTGGATGGAATGATGCCAGAACGCTTTTGATGTATTGTGCACTGCATTAGCAAGCACACCCATTTTGCAATATCCCAACTTTGACAAACAGTTCATAGTACAAACTGATGCATCCCTCTCTGATATTGGGGCAGTGTTATCTCAGAAGGATGATGATGGCGTGGAACATCCTGTTGCATTCTGTAGTCAAAGTTTGAACTGTCATGAATGAAACTACACTGTAACTGAGCAGGAGTGTTTAACAGTGATCTACACTTACAAACAGTTTTGGGTATATCTGCATGGTGTGAGATTTCAAGTAGTGATGGATCATGCTTCCTTGAGCTGGCTACAGAATCTCTGTGACCAGAGGGATGGCTCACACGTTGGGCGTTGAAGCTGCAAGCATATGATTTCAAGATTTTGCATCAACCAGGAGAAAAACATCAAAATGCAGATTGTCTTTCTCAATTGCCCACAGTTGCTATCACGGCGGATCTAGTTAATATAATGTATGAAAAAATGGTGGCGAACAGATACCAAGATGAGCCGCCGCAGATGATCAAGGTGTTAGATGGACTCAGGGAAAACACCTTCATACAAGGGGAAGAACTATATAAGCAAATCGGAGACTTGACGCTGAATTTTCCAAAGCCTTCAGCTAGACCCTCGATAATTATGGATGCTCATTGGGCTGTTGGACATGGAGGATTGTGGAAGACGCTAGAATTCTTGCAACCCCAATACTTCTGGGAAAGCATGCAGTACGATGTATTGGAAATGGTTAGTTGCTACCATCAGTGTCAAGTAGAAAAACCTTTCCACAAGAAAACCACCTACCAACTAGTGAAACCCCAGTTCACATGGCACACCATTTCCATTGATGTAATGGGACCTCTGCCGACTAGTGCCAATTGATACAAGTATATAATTGTCACTATCAATCATTTGACCCAATGGGTGGAAGCCAGGGCTATTAGTGACTTGGGCGCGGTCACCACTGCCAAGTTCATTATGGAGTGCATTATACAGTGTCATGGCTGCCTGAAGTTCATTATGATGGACAACAGAACCAACCTCACTTCACATATTCTGCCAAAGTTAAATGAGTTGATGGCAATTTGCGGGGTTTTGACCACCCCCTATCATCCAGAATCAAATGGTATGGTGGAGCGAGTTAATGGAACCCTAGTGAATATACTCCACAAATTGATAACGGATTGGCCCTCAGAATGGAGTGCCCTTCTACCTACTGCTGTGTTCACTTATAATATCAGCTATTATTCTGCCACTGGTAAGAATCTGTTTCAACTGCTGTATGGTCAACATCCAGCTCTGCCTGACTTGCTATATTTGTGTGTAGAGGACACTGGTGGGGTGAATCCTCAGCAATATCTGAATCAACTCATGGATACTTTGATCAAGTTGCAAATGGAAGCCTACTCCACCAGTTTAGCGAAGAAAATCCGTGACCAGGTGGCTGACCAGAAGCACCAGAGCAGTCTTCCATTGTTCACTGTGGGGGATTATATTTTATTCCACAATCAGCATGGATTCACAAAAAAAATAAGCTCTCTGACATTTGGGTCAGCCTGTTCAAGATTATTGAGAAGACTGGCATGGATGTCTACACAATTAAGGAACCCGCTGGGGGTCATATTATCAACTGAGTCCACACAAAGTTCCTTAGAGCATACAAACAGTAAGAGCCTATCATCCAGTCAAAGTGGGGGGGTAATGTCACGATTCCAATATGACTGGATGATAAGCCCTAAGTCAATATGGTAAAATAAATGGAATCTGCCGGAATTGAACTGGTACTGGTAATTTAAGCGCTTCAAAATGAGGCATTCAGCGATTTGAGAGGATTTATGCTGAGATTTGATACAAATGAGAGTAATTTGAAAGAGAAGTAGAATAGAAGATTACCAAGCTGAGGATGCATCCAGCTGGGGAACTGAGGTATAAAGAGTCTGATGGAAGATTAAAGAGGGGTTTTTTACAAGAAAGGAGGGCGCGCAGATAAGTATGCAATTTATATTAAAATAAAGGTCAAAATAAGGGGAGATAGCTTCATACATATTTTATTAAGTTCTATTATAAGTCAGCAATCCCCATATCATCTGATTTGGTTGCTCAGTGGCTCATACCCTGTTCAAAATCAACTTGATGGAATCGAGCCCAAACACCAAGAATTAACACCTGCTTTCAGATGCCCTCTGGCATCAATATGACCTTTTGCTGTTGGAGAGCATTTCTCCCTGTTGGGTGAGGTTCCATGACCTCACCATGTGCTCAACAACTGTAGCACTTTAGTGAATTTTGGGGCCCTCCATGGGTCCAAAGGAGCCAACCATGGTGGAATCTGCTGTCATTGCGGTGGCCACAGTTTGGTTATTAATAGGAGTGGTGGTGAGGAAAGTCATCAGTCACCACCCCATAATTGATTCTCTTATCACCCATTACTAGCTTATATGGATGTCTATGCCCCCAGCATTCTGGGTTGCATATATGGGTGCTCATGCACCCCAACTGCAGGCCTGTATCAATCTCATTAGCTGCTTCCATGAAAGTTAGTCCAGAGTGTGCTTTGGGTCAGACAGGCCTACAACTTTATCCTCTTAGCCTCATCACACTCAGTATTACTTTTACAGTATTCATCCTCTATGATAGCATTCAACTATGATACTTGGGCCAATTATAGGAGTTGATTAGCATAGTTTTAAATTTTAAATTTTATTTGAGGTGGGTTAACCTGAGGATGATACTGCACCAATTAAGTGATTGAAGAAATGGGAAAGGAGGATAAAACCTGGAAAACTTCCATGCACTGTGTATGATAGGCCAGGAACTCCATGGACCACCTTTGCTATTTGCTATCTCAGTTCAGAGCATTGGTGCATAACTCCAACACAGTCATATTTGTCCCCTACCCAAGTTCATCTACCGGGATCAAACTCGGGGGGCAGTGGTAGTGAGTCAGTTGATTAGTATAGTAAACCCTAAGTTATTTTGGTTAGAGGACCAAGATAAGCTAATCTGCTTCCCAATATTCTTTTTTGGAAGAAAGATATTGAAATGTTTGACAGTTTTCTAGATTTGTGGTAGTACTATGCGGTGGGTTGGGTCTGGGCCGGCATTTTTAAGTGCCATTCTCATAGGAATTTTGTGCTTAACAGATCTGTGCTTGATTTTTGTAATTCTGGGTATACTTTGCCCCGTATATTTTGACATTTTAAGAAATTGGGACCTTTTACAAATGACTAAATTCACAGCCTCGTACCTTTTTTGAACTTTTCAGATATATGCTTGGAGCCCAGTATGAGTCATAACATATACACTCCTCTATAAATCAATACTTGGTTATTTGGATTGGTTAATCAGTCTCTGAGGTAGGATGACGTTTATGGACAAGTGTCGAATCTGGGAAGTCGAAAAGAGAGGGTTCACTTTGTGCGTGCGCGGTTCGTGACGTCCTGCCGTCACGAATTTTAGAGCATTACTGGTACAAAGTTTCATCCTTCCACTTTAAAACGAGACTATGATGGCGGCGCTATGTCTATTTTTAGCCAATTTATTGAAGTTTAAAACTATTTCGATAGAAAATGACATTCATTTGGGCGCCATTGCCTCCCCACCCCCGCATCTAGTTTAGAGTCGTTTTAATTCCAAAATTAGTTAAGTAATAGAAAAATTGGCCTAAAAGGAATGTTAATTTAAAACTATCAAGTTTAACTCTGAACCACCAGTTTCACACCTGCAATGAATTCGATTGACTAAGGTTCGAAATGCGACAATGGTACTCTCAACTTTCTGCTTTGGGCTATTTATAAACGAAGTTGCTGGATTGGTTAATCTGCCTTTTTACATATGGGGTAATGGACAAAGATATCTTTAAATATTGTTACAAATTCGCATCCATAAACAATTAGCCAAATCAGATTGGACCAAAGATGATTTTAAAATTTCAAGTGGCTTAATGGGACGCTAAATGCGTCAAATTGACAGGTTGGCAGTGACAAAGGAGTGAATAGTTCTATAAGAGGAGCGAAATTTCATTTAACACATTCATAAGTCATGATTCCAGCCTCCTCTTTAGCCAATCATATGAAGTAAGCCTTACGATGGCGTGCTTGGAGACTCAAATGATGCCATCGATAATCGTTTAGTGGATATGAAAGTTGACATGGCTGCATGTTTATAACATCAAAGTTAAACTGAGTAGTTCAATGGATACTTACATTCAACATGTTTTCAGACTATGGGATGCCCAGCTTGCTTCCTGCACCGCAACCCACAGGGTCGGAAGCTCAGACAGGATCGCTCTTGGCTTTGAACCAAAACCCCAAGTAGAACCATCAGATTGGGCTACTTTCTCGCTTCCCCGGCGTACGCGGCAGAATCTGCCCCACAATTCCATTTTGATCTTAAAGAAATGGCTATTCACCCACTACAATAACCCCTACCCTGAGGAACATGAGAAGGACGAGTTGGCAAGAGCGGCAAAGATTTCAGTGACCCAGTTGAGCAACTGGTTTATCAATGCCAGAAGGCGTTCATTAAAACGTACTATAAAGGATGGTAGCAAGGTGTTTGTGATTAATGACAGGTTAATGAAGCCTTTCTTTTGCTAATTCATCTACCAATTGTGTATAACGCCCCTTGTGAGATAAAATTAACGGATTCTGTTACTTTTTTAGTACTAGATGATCCCAAACCGAGGAGTCATCGATATAATGGATTCTATTTCCTTTTTGACATGATAATGTCTTTTAACTGATATGATTCCACACTTTCTGTTACCATCACGCTGTTTTGACATGATAATATCTTTTAGCTGGATATCATTTGAAACTTCTGGTAACGCTTCATTTACCATCACACTGTATGATGATATCATTGTGTCCACTCTTTCAATTCCCCACAGTCTATAAATCTTCAGTCTCTGTCATTTTTAATATGATAATGTTAGCTATATAGTAAATATATTAATATGATAATAATTTGTTATATAGTAAATATATTTGTTATATAGTAAATATTAGTTATATAGAAAACATGAAAATATTTGTGCAAAAGAAACAATCAGTAAGTCAGTAACCATAATAATATTGCGTTTAGCTGGCAGCTGAAAGATATTATCATTCTCTTAAGCTTTTACCATTTGGTAAATGGTACTTCCATTTTTTAGTACTAGCAGAGCCGTAATGGATTACATTTCCATCCCCCTTTATTTATAAATTTAAAAAAAGTAAATGAGGCGGGCTGACCTTGGTACATATACCATGCCTAGTTTTTAGCCTGTGCTGGTTTTGGACCTGTTTTTAATCAAAATGTGACCCATAGTGGAGAAGGAACCACCCTGCTATGCTACCACTCCTCTTTATTTGTAAATTTGATCAATATTTTTTAACTTTTTATTATGATTCTGCTTAGGTACAAATAATTTTTATTTTCAACTTTGCCGATACTAGGCTTAAAACCCATTTCATTAAATGCAAGCACACCTATAATTTACCTTTGCCACTAAAATTCAAAATTAGTATCTAAAAAATTGATTAATTCTTTTACCTTATGATAAAAAACTTAAGTGCATGATATATGCCTTATGGCTGAAGGTTGGTAGATACTTTCTTAACATTTCATCTACTGTTATATGATACTATCATTGTGTTTTATCATTTTATTTTTAAAAGAATAATACCTGAGATGGTTAGATTACTTTAGCAATGATTTGATTAGCCTAAATAAAACT